>BQNB010016959.1:11217-64159 GCA_026074375.1 Tanacetum coccineum | reverse complement strand
CTTCTTGAGAATACTCCTCACAAGCCATTTCAATAACGTCAATTCGGTTTGCCGTCATATCATCGTAATTAGAAGAATATCTTAAAGTTTGGTCAAGGTTGAATGTTATGGCTTCTTTCCCAACACAAAGAGTTAATTCTCCATTGTAAACATCAATCAAAACACGTCCGGTCTTTAAGAAGGATCTCCCGAGAATTAGGGGAACTCGAGGATCGGCATCAAAGTTTATGACTATAAAGTCGGCCGGGAATTTGAACTTTCCTACTTTTAGGTAAACATCTTCAGCGATACCGATCGGTTTGGTAATCGAACGGTCTGCAAGTTCAAGAGTTATACAAGTAGGAGTGAGCTCAGGAAGAGAAAGCTTTTTCCACACGGATAATGGCATGAGATTTATGCTAGCCCCAAGATCGGCCAAGGCTAAGCACTCATCCATTCCGAGAAAATCACATGGTATTAGAAATTTGCCGGGGTCTCCAAGTTTTTCGAGTAACTTGTTGATGATAACCGCCGAACAATGCTCATTCAAAGGAGTCCTAGCCATTTCACTTAACTTTTCTTTGTTTCCAATCAAACTCTTAAGTGTCGAAGCAAATTTAGGAATGAGAATTAAAGCATCTGCGAAGCTAATTTCGAAACTCAAATCTTTAAAGATTTCGTAGAATTTCTCAATTTGGTCATTAACTTTTTCAGACGGCCTTCTCATCATTCGTCTCGATGGATACAGAAATCGACGGTTTCAAGTTAGCATCGAGCACTAACGGGAGCAAAAACGGGCTCAGAATTTGGTGCTTGGGGTTGAATTTGGACAACCAGAGGTTGGACGTCTTTGGTACTTCCGTTTTTTGAGGTGGAACCGTGTCCTTTGTCACATCGGTCATCATGTTCCATCCACTTTAGGAAGAGAGAAGAAGATAGTAGGCATGTGGGTCCTTGATAAGCAACACCGCTTCGGGTGGTAATACCCTTCAAATCTACCTTCGGGTTAGTAATGGTATTACTAGGGAGTGTCCCTGAACCTGAAGTAGAAGCGGTATTGGAATTCACGAATTTGGAAAGCATGTCCGTTAAATTGGTCATTTGATTTTGCAAGTTTTGATTTTGATTTTGCATATTTCTCATCACTGCATCATTAGCTTTGACGTAGTTTTGAAAATCATCCTTCGACACACCTTGTGTTTGCGGAGCCGGAGCTTGGTGAACCGGGGGTTGATTAATCGGAGGTCGATAAATTTGGCTTTGGTTGTAATTATTCCCCCGGTTTTGGTTGTAACGGTTTTGGTTATTTCCTTGGTTTTGTTGAACGGGAGGAAAACCGGGAGGTCGAATTTGATTAGCAATCGGGGCTCGGTAACCGGTATTTCCTTGATTGAAATTAGCTGCGGCGGCTTGAGAGACGTACTCTTGAATATTGTCACGATAAACGTTGCCATCGGTGGCGGGACAATTTCGGTAAGAATGAGCACCACCGCAAGTAACACAACTTTCCTCGACCGCTTTCACGGGAGCGGGAGCTTGGGATTTCTTATCGAGAAGTAAAGCTTTCACCATATCTTTAAGTTCGGCAACATCGGGAGAAATACCGGGGGTAGAAGAGCTCGAACTCACTTTGGCAACAACCGGTTTGTTACGTGAATTACGAACTTTGGATTTGCTCTCAATGATTCTTAGGCAATCCCGAGGCATTTTATCCAAAAAGTTACCACCCGCGGCGGAATTCAACGAATCTTGATCATTAGAGTTCAAAGCATTATAGAAAGTATCGAGTTGATGTAACTCCAAAAATCCATGATGTGGGCATGCCCAAAGAAGGATCGTTGAATTACGGTCCCATGCCTCGTAAAAAGTTTCATCAAAGCGTTGTTGAATTATCGTGATTTCTTTTGAGATTTGTTGTTTTTAGAAAGGAGGAAAAATTTGTTGATGAATTTCGAAAACGAAGATC
Organism: Tanacetum coccineum; assembly: GCA_026074375.1. NCBI lineage: Eukaryota > Viridiplantae > Streptophyta > Magnoliopsida > Asterales > Asteraceae > Tanacetum > Tanacetum coccineum. The sequence goes on along the minus strand of BQNB010016959.1, from coordinate 62,214 downwards.
ATCCCATAGTTGAGAATTCGAGAGGGTGTTCTTTTTCAAGCCAAATCGGGCGGCACCCTCGAGAGAAATTGGGAAATAGCATAAGCTTAACCGACGTACTCGGGACGTTCGTGAACTTCATCGTAGAAGTGATCTTGTTGAAATAACGAATATGAGCATGAGGGTCTTCTTTGTCATGTCCAAAAAATTGTTTGTTTTGAACGAGGGTAAGCAAACCGTGCTTAAGCTCAAAGTTTTCCGCGGTGATCTCGGGGCACAACGAGGGCATTCCTCGTACCACGGTGGGTGCTTGAGTAATTGAGCCTAGTACGATTATAGTCCATCTAACTACGGAGGAGCTTGATTTTAATTGGTTCCACAAGTTAAATGGTTCAACAAAATTCGGGTTGACTTGTTGTTGTTGACAGTTAGAATTACGAGATTGAGAACGAGTGCGCATGCACTAAAATGTAAAAAGAAAATTTAAGCTAATTTTTTTTTTGGTTTTTTGATTTTTTCAATAATGTATTCACTATATATTTTAATAACGGAAAATGAGATAAGACACTTAAACCTAATAATCAACTCGCTTCTCGATAACTCTTCAAAGAGAAAAACGCACAAAGGAGCGGAGAAGTAGGAAAGCGCGGAGCTATTAAAAACCTTTCTCCTTTAGGGTCGTAGTTCCTAGGAACAACCCGTCTTATACCCCTCTTATAGTTTGTTTAACTTTCGAAGGTGAACCGTACCTCGCGAGAGACACAAAAGGTAAGTTTTTGATCTTTGGTTCGGGAACTTATTAATGATAATACTTCAATTGAAAGTATTATATTGATGGTGAATTTTATTTCTTTTTTATGGACAATGTTTTTAAATTTTTGATTTTTGATTTTTTGATTTTTGATTTTATATTATATATACTAATAAAAGAAAAATCTTTTTGTATATTTTTTTTATAAGAAAATAAACAAAATAACTTCACTCGGAAGGATTTTCAAACACAAATTGTCAAACGGCTCAACAATCGTAAGCAATCCTCCCCGGCAGCGGCGCCAAAAATTGATTGATTAAGATTCAACCCTTAATATATAATAAATATAATAAATATATAAATATATAACAAGGATAAGAATAAAAAATCTCTCAATGTAGTAAACCGGAAGTATGATTCCCGGGTCGTTAATGCAAACACTTAAAAACAATTAAGGGAAAACAAATTTTAACTAAAAACGTTAACGGGAATTTAATAAATCGCGACAAATAAGCAAGTATACTAAAATTAAACCCTAAATGATTTTCTAAACTTTTCCTAATCCTAATTAACTAGATAATAAGTAAAAGCTAAGGAAATACTAAAACGAGGGTGTTTAAAGCTTAAAAACAAGGAAAACGAGAACGGGAACGAAATCACGTTTTTTAAAAAAATGAACTTTCAAAATATTAACCCTACGAAAGTAAATTTGAAACCTAAGCCTAGAATATGATAAAAGAAAATTATTTTTTTGATTATTTTTCTATTTTTTATGATTTTTTAAAGTTTTTAACAAAGAAAAATGATTAAAAATAGTAAATGAACTTCTAAAAATCTAGAAAAACTACCAAAAGTGTAAAATTATGAGACTGATTTTATAAAAATTATAACTCAAAATAAGCTGAAACAATAAGCCCTAAATTCTAAGAAATAAGCTACGGCTTTTTAAAATGAAAAGGAAAACTGAATGTGTATAAAAGAAAAATAGTGGGAGACTTGTTTGAAAAAGACCCAAGGGCGCGATGGACAGTGTGTGTATTTGTGGGACTTGTGCGTGTAAAGCAAGAGGACACAGGTTCGAATCCTGCCTCTTGCTTTTTGCTATTTTTTTTATTTTCAAAACTTTCAAAAACAAAGTTATAAAACAGATGTAAAGAAGCAAAATTAGTAAAAGAAACTTTTCCTAAAAACTAATGAATAAGCTAGAAAATAGCTTTTCTTTTTTACAGATACCCTAAAAAGGACTTATAGCTATTTTTCTTAGAGTAAATTGCATAAATCGTCCTTAAAGTTTGGTCAAATTGCATGTTTCGTCCCAGACGTTTTAAAAGTGCAAGGATCGTCCCTGTAGGAAAACGTTTGGTGCAAGTATCGTCCCTGTGGGGAAACATTTGGGGAAACCTTTGGTGCAAGTATCGTCCCTACTTGCACCAAAGGTTTCCCACAGGGATGATCCTTGTACTTTCATAATGTTTCGGACGAAACATGCAATTTGACCAAACTTTTGGGAGGATTTATGCAATTTACTCTTTTTCTTAACAAAACTATCTCAAAAGCTTTAATAGGCTGAAAATAAGATAAACTAAACTACTAACAGCTAAATCCTAACCTATTAAGCTAATTTAGCAAGAAATAAGCAAAGGGAACAAGCAAATAGCTGAGACATTTGAAAAGCACTTAAGTCTAAAACTGATAATCAAACAGACAGAATAGCACCTTTTGAGCTTATTTTTAATAAGCTAGAGGAACCTTATAAAAAATTAGCTTATGCTACCTTAAAGCCTGGCCTATAAGCTACTTGATACAACAAACAAAGAACATTTTGAAATTCAATTAAGCATTGAAAAATCACTATGAAAAAGCTTCTTATGTTGTTTTAGATGTTTTTGGTTTTTTCTAGGACAATGACTATATGCTGAATCCTGGACCGAATAAGTACAAACAACTTATTATTACCTAATATGCTAGTTAAGAAGAAACTTAACAAAAACTTATGGCAATAAGCTAAAAATTCTCAAATAAGCATTTTGGTAAAAACCACATACCAAACAGGCCTTAAGGGAAACTTTAAGCTTAATTTTTAATAAGCTAATAGAACCTTGTGGACTTATACCATATACCTACTTAATGCTTATTCAAAGAACTATCTAAAACTATAAAAAGAAATGAATTTGAAATCTAAATAAGCTATGAAAAGTTTAAATGAAAAAGCTACTTGCTACTGATTACACAATTTTCTTTTGGATTTTGAAGTTTTTATTAAAATGACAAATTACTGAATTGCAGGCTAAAAATAGATATTCAAACAAGCTTTCTAATCAAAATTAAGTCCTAACCTATATAATTTGAACCTACAATCTTTTACTTGCATATAAAATCAAGACCTAATAAAATTGATTTACCCTCTGATTTCTAAGATTGAAAAATGCTACTTTGCTCTTTTTGCTGCTGATGCAGTTTGCAAGCAAAGTGGACAAAACTTGAGTCCAATAGAGGCAGACTAAAAACTTGTTTTCTACACATTTAAGACAACAAACTAAGTGTGAAATGAGAAACTAACTCAGCTAAATCCTACTTGAGCTTAAAATGAACTAGAATTTGAACTTATGCTGACAGATTTATATAAACAACTAGCAATCTTATGAAAACTTGTTTTGAACCTTTAAAACAATAAAATCTTAATCTTATAAACTTGCATATGAGATGTGAAGTGAATCCAAAAGACCAAAAGGACTCAAGCAGTACTAACTTGAGTTAGTACTGCTTGACCCAAACACTCCCTTAAAATTTTCAAATCCATATTTCAGCTTATAAAACTGAGAATCAATGGACAAAATTCAAATACCAGATATCAGAAAGCTTTTAACCAACCTAATGAACATATTTAAGCAATCAAATAAGCCAGAATTATAAGCTACTATACTATGCTAATATTTTTGGATTTTATGACAGATTTATAGAAAAATGATAAGCAACTATGAATTATGCTAACAAATGATATAACTAACATATAACAACTAAAATAAGCAGAGATAAGCTAGATTTAACAAAAATAAGCTACTACAAACAGATTAAGCTAAGTATGTAGTTTATAACTATGATTATGAAAAGACAGATAAGAAATAACAAAGGAAAAGAAGATGGTACCTTATACCTCAGCTAAACAGAGGTAAGTGCTATTAATAGAGCTTATCCAAACAGCTTAAGCTTATAGCTTAAGCTTATAGCTTAAGCTTATAGCTTAAGCTTATAACTTAAGCTTAATTACAATGCCTAGTCTAATCCTAAAGCTTGACCCTCAAGCACTAATACCTACTTGAATTCTATAAGCAGCCATCTAATTCCATTTAGAATTCAAGTATTTGATGAGCTTTTAGTAGCTTAAGAGTAGTATGAGCTTATGAAACAGTTTATAAGAGCTTTTGAAATATAAGAGCATAAATAGTGAAAACAGATTTTGCAAAATAAACTAAGATTTCATTGATAAAAAAAACTGAGTAGACTACTTGAAATTGAAGATACATAGACTAAAACAGAATTGAAAATACATTAAAATGAAAATTACATAAGCTGAATTAAAAGCTACATAAAAAGCTACTAAAAACTACTACCAACTAGATACTGATGTAAGTAAGCAAGGCTTGTATTTAAAGGAGGAGATGGATGCTTCTAGGTCCTCAAAGACGCTCTCCTCTGATTTGATCTCTGCCCTTGAATCCTTTCAATCATTGGATACTTAATTGTGACCATTGGATGAGATTGTGAGCACACGGATTACCAACGTGGCATTCCTTGTGTCATAGGCCTTGTGCTTCTTTTGGCTTGTTTTTAGCCCCGCGTGTCATTCTTTGTCAGAGTCTTGACCAATAAGAGCCTTTGATGACGTTTCATTTGATGATATGGAACTTGGTATTTGGAATCTTTATTGCCACGTTGAACGGATGAAAGGGAGTGGAATTACCCTTTAATTTTGACTCAGAGGTGAATTGGGGGAGATGGAGAATAGTAATACCCATCTCGCGCCATTTTTTTCTCTTATACGTTTGGTGTTTGACTTAGGGTTTAAATGAGTTGACCTGGGCTCGTGTATTAAAAGGATTGGGCCAGGGGATGTTATTTGGGCTCAGTTAAGTGGTGAAACGTTTAAGGGAGAATTGCATATATATCCTTGCAAAAGCTTAAAATTGCATATATATCCAACTCAAACTTTTTATTGCATATATATCCTTCTAAAAGCTTAAAAATTGCATATATATCCAACCTAAACTTAAAATTGCATATATATCCTTCCTAAACCTAAAATATGTTATATGTATATAAATAACTATTTAATATAAATTTACAACTCTAAAATACATGATAATTATAATTATAAAAAATGTTTTTTTTAAATTACATTTATAATTATAAAAATGTTTTTAGTAGTAATATACACTTTCATTGTAAAAATATTATAAAAATACTTTATTTTTTATACATATAAAACAATCATGATATATATTAAAGAGTTTATTTCATGCATTCGTATTATATATAATATAAGTTGATTTTTTTGTGAATTTAAAATATCGTCTTAATGTATTATTTTTTGTCATCAAGTTCATGTTGAACCTCGGGACATCGCACCTTTGAAACAAATGTTACTTTTGTTATTTATAAAATTATAAATATCATAAGTTAGAGTTCATAATTATTTTAAATAATTATTTTGATATATAAGACATATTAAAGGTTTATAAATGATATATATGCAATTATAAAAGTTAAGAAATGATATATATGCAATTACAAAAGTTTATTAAGGATATATATGCAATTAGTAGTTTAAGTTGGATATATATGTAATTTTTTGGCTTTTGAAAGGATATATATGCAATTATGAATTTACGTTGGATATATATGCAATTTTGAGCTTTTGCAGGGATATATATGCAATTCTCCTAAGGTTTAATATAAGATATTTAACGACCGTTAGTCCTTAAGTGATAAAGGACTAACGATGTTATTGTTTTTGGACTTTTTGTGCAAATGGATTTAACAATAAGGGTTTTCTTGGGATTTTGAGGGTTTTGTCATTTTGTGGGTTGACCAAGGGTTGACTTAGGTTGACCATTTGACCTTTTTGCTATCAAACTCTCGGCTCTTGGGTACTCTTTCCGTTCCCGTGCTCGGTTTTGTCGTTTTGGCTTTGATTTTTGTCATTTTCTTGGATATCCGTTACCTGCACAATACAAATGCAAAACATATAAATACAATGTATTTTTGGTACGTTTTTAGTCATTTAAGCCCGGTTTTAGTGGTTAAAGGAATGTGTAATTAAACACATACCAGCTTGCTTGCTCACCAATTTGTAAGGGCTATAAAAGGAGGTCTTGGGTGTTTTTGAGGATGATAACTTCAATCCCTAAAATCCCTAAATCTCTCTTTTGTCTCTCTTGGTGTTCGACCGGATCCAAACCCACAAAGGGTTTTCGGTTTTCTTCTTTTCTTGTCGTGCGATCAAACAAACAACCCTTTAGGGTTTTTGTTTTGCGATTTAATCTCAAGAAGGTGTTTCGTGTGTTGATTGATTCAAAGACGAAGTGATCGTTTGGTTTAAACACTACTAGTACTAGCATACACGTTGTTTGCTAAGAACGTATTGTGTGTGTTGACTTAGAGGGATTATTCTTTTGATCCTTGGTGGTTTCGCGTGGTATTATACACACACGTATATTGAAGACGGTGTAACGTTTATTGCTAAAAGCAGTCTAACGTTTCTTGCTAAAAGGTACATATCTTTAATCCCTTGTTAATTATAAGTTCTATACGTGTTTGATCTTTCCGCTGCGTACTCGTGATATGTTTAATTGTTAAATTAGATCTAAAATCCAACAGTGGCATCACGAGCCATCGTATATGAATTTGTAATTACAAGAATAAAATTGGACAAACAAATTAGGGTTCTTGATTAATTTTTTAAGCCCTTTGGGCGTTTTATGCATCAAGATTCGATCTTTATGCATCAAGATCCAAATTTTTTATTGGTTATTAAAATTGATTAGACGATTTCTAGGTTGTATGCAATTTTATGAATAAAACTTGATGTGTTTAAATTGTTAATTGATCCGGTTTTATGTTAGATTAATTGTTAATTTGGCATCCATGATAAATACATGCAATTTATCGTGGAGGCGATATATGATATTAATCTTGTTAATTGTTAAAATTATTATGCAAATATGATGATCAAGACCTAAAACATAGACATTAAATTTATGTGGTTATCGATCCACAACTTTAAAAGCTAGAGAAGACCTTTAATGGGGCCTAAAAGTGGTTTTTAAATTTTATGTGCTATGTAGTGTATATTTGTATAAGGCTTACGCAATCGATTATGTCATGGATGTAGCCAGAGTTTATAGGACGAAGGAGCCTTATATGAATATATGCATGTTTTGATTATTAGATAATTAGGATCATATATTGATATTTGCATGACTTAATTGTTTAGGTTGGTTATTTTGAATTATAGTTATGTGATTTAGTTTTTGTGTTTATATTAAAATAAACATGACTAATGATTATCGAAATAAGATTTATTATGAACTATCTAATGCAAAAAGTCAAAAGTGGATTCGGCTTACATCCGATATAAAATCTTCCATGACTAGACTAGCAATATATAGTTTGTAATGTATTCTTTAAATTAAAGTTTTAATTTTATCAATGACGTAATTTGCAAAAGTACTATATAGTTGCAAGGACAAGGTTCGGGGAGACTCATCAAGACTTCGGTCTTGTAGATACCATTACCCTATAATACCTGACTACGTTGTAGTTTCCTTACCTTGCATACTATGTAGGAAGTCGCGAATGGTCTAGGGTTTGAATGATTTTTAATCATTCTTTAATCTTTTCCCGCGATAAAAGACAAATCTTTATATTTAAAGATACGTTGAATCGTCAATTTTAAGGTCTCACTATTTATGTATAAGATACGATGATAATAGGTGATACCGTAATAATAACTAAATTGAGTAATAGTTTTTATTAAAATCAATGATACGAAGATGTATGCATGCTTCTTCGTACATATTTGACACGTCAAATAAAATACCCTTTTTCAACTAAGTTTTTGCCATCCAATTTATAAAGACACTTGTAGACTGCTCTTTACCTATGCGTGAGACGCATGTAGATTTGCAATCACAAGGTAATTATACGCTTTTCCGTGAGACGGTGAGTGTTACATAATTACAGTTTTGAAATTGGACGACTTAGCGTTGTTGTGGTTAGACCTGTTAACACGCGGCATAGATGGGATGAAACATGCTTACTAGATATTATTGTAATAAAGTAAGTCCCATATGGTTTAGGAATTGCAAAAGTTGTGAATTATCAATCGTTGATTACCTTTTGAATACACCATCACTAGCAGATCAACTGATGTGGTGGGGGTATGTCAAGTTGGGTCCTAACCTTAGGAAATTAATTGTTTATTTCAATGAACGTGGGTAATTAATTTTCTTCAAGGAGTATTATCGAAAATACTAATTCTTGAACTTTTTATGTTTTTGTAGATGGCACTACCTGTTCAAAACATAAACCATTCGGCTTTCAGGTCGATGTTTGAAAAAGAAAAACTTTCTGGTAATAATTTCAATGACTGGTTTGCTCGACTTAAGTTAGTCTTGAGAGTCGAGAAGAAAATGCATGTCATTGAACAGCCTTTACCTCCTGCTCCTGAGCCTGTTGCTGAACCTGATATTGTGGCTCAGTGGACAGCTCTATATGATGCTCATACTGAAATTGCTTGTCTTATGCTTGGGAGTATGACCCCTGAACTACATAGACAGTTTGAATTGCACTATCCGTATGACATGATTCAGGAGCTTAGATCTATGTTTGAGAAACAAGCTGGAGTGGAGAAGTTTGACTTAATCCAATCTTTTCATGCTTGCAAACAAGAGGAGGGTAAACCGGTTGCTGACTATGTCCTTAAGATGAAAGGATATGTGGAGAAACTGGAACGTCTTGGTTATGTACTACCACAAGATATCACAGTTGGCTTAATTCTTAATGGCCTTACTAAAGATTTTGTGGGATTTGTAAGAAATTACAATATGCATAACATGGGGAAGACAATTGGTGAAATTCATGCTATGCTTATTGAGTATGAGAAGGGTTTACCTAAAAAGGCTGAAACACCACAAGTAATGATGATTAAAGGTGGTAAAATCCAGAAGGCCAATAAGAAATCGCTTAAAGCTAAAGGCCAAAATAAGGTTAAAGGCAAGGGAAAAGATAAGAAGGATTATATCTCTAAGCCTAAAAACCCTAAGCCTACTGCTATGGAGCGCCCAGCTAAGGATGATGCCTGCCACCACTGTAAGGAGGTAGGACATTGGAAAAGGAACTGTCCTGTTTATCTTGCTGAGTTGTTGAAGAAAAAGAAGCAAGTTGGCTCTGCCAGTTCTTCAGGTATCTTCACAATAGAATTATTTTCTTTCCCTAATAATAACTCCTGGGTGTATGACACTGGTTGTGGTACTAACATTTGTAACACAAAACATGGACTTAGGATTGAAAGGAAGCTGAAACAAAGAGCTCTTTACTTGTACGTGGGAAATGGAGTTCATGCACAAGTAGAAGTCATTGGAAGTTTTGACTTAGTTTTGCCTAATGGCCTTGTGATGTGTTTAGACAATTGTCATTATGCACCTACTATAACCAGAGGTGTTGTTTCAGTTTCTCGTTTGGTTGATAATGGATTTGTTTAATGTTTTACGGATTATAGAATTTCAGTTTCAAAGAATGATGTTCTTTATTTTAATGTTATTGTTCGTAATGGTATTTATGAAATTGATATGCATGATCTTGTACCAAACGTTAATTCTATTTATAGTGTTAGCAACAAAAGAGTCAAGCGTAACTTGGACTCTACTTATCTATGGCACTGCTGTCTTGCTCATATAAACAAGAAACGTATTAAACAGGTACAACAAGATGGGCTGTTAAAATCAACGGATGATGAATCTTTTGATAAATGTGAATCTTGTTTATCTGGCAAGATGGCAAAGAAACCTTTTCCTCATAGTAACGAAAGGGCAAAAGATCTTCTTGGAATAATACATACTGACATATGTGGTCTACTTAGACATGTGTCAAGACAAGGTGCTATCTACTTTATTACTTTTACGGATGATTATAGTCGTTATGGTTATGTTTATTTACTTAAGCATAAACATGAAGTCTTTGAAACATTCAAGGTGTTTAAGAATGAAGTTGAAAATCAACTCGGGAAGACCATTAAGGCAGTACGATCAGATCGTGGTGGCGAATACATTAGCCAAGAGTTTAAAGATTATCTAAAAGCTAATGGAATTATTCAACAGCTTACTCCTCTATACACACCACAACATAATGGAGTGTCTGAGAGGAGAAACCGTACTTTGTTAGACATGGTACGATCTATGATGAATCTTCCAACTTTGCCTTTATCCTTTTGGGATTATGCTCTAGAGTCTACAACATGCATTCTTAATATGGTTCCAACAAAGAAGGTAGATAAGACACCATATGAACTGTGGTATGGAAAAGTTCTAAACTTGTCTTACTTAAAGGTCTGGGGATGTGAGGCTCTTGTGAAGAGAGATACACCTGACAAACTCGAACAAAGATCTGTTAAGTGTATCTTCATAGGATACCCAAAGGAAACGATGGGTTACTATTTCTACTTCCTACCTAAAAACAAAATTGTTGTTGCAAGGTATGCTGAATTCTTTGAGAAACGTCTCATAAGTCAAGAAATCAGTGGGAAGGCGGTAGATCTTGAAGAAATTCAAGAAGAAGAAGATACAACACCTTCTGAAATCACTAGAAACATTCCTCAAGAGGTGGAGGGTTTTGAACCACCACAACCATCACAAGAGGAAGTGATTCCGATTCGTAGGTCCGAAAGGACACGTCGAGCTCCAAACCGCTTATGTCTAAATGTAGAGGTGGAGGAGCATAGTTTAGGGGATTTTGGAGAACCCGCTAACTATAAAGCTGCTATGTTAGATCCTGAATCTAAAAAATGGGTCGATGCTATGAATGCCGAAATGCAATCCATGATAGACAATATGGTATGGGTCTTGGTCGATCTTCCTCCTAATTGTAAAACCGTTGGGAGCAAGTGGATTTTTAAGAAAAAAACTAACATGGATGGCAATATACACATCTATAAAGCTTGTCTTGTGGCAAAGGATTATACTCAAACCTATATGGTTGATTATGAAGAAACGTTCTCACCCGTGGCTGACATTAGAGCTATTAGGATTCTCATATCTATAGCGATATTCTATGATTATGAGATATGGCAAATGGATGTCAAATTAGCCTTCCTAAATGGTTATCTTGATGAAGACATCTATATGGTACAACCTGAAGGTTTTGTTGATCCTAAACATCCCAAAAAAGTATGCAAGCTTTAAAGATCCATTTATGGTCTTAAGCAAACATTAAGAAGCTGGAATAAAATATTTGATGAGGAAATCAAAAGGTTTGGTTTTGATCAAAATCTTGATGAGCCATGTGTATATCAAAAGGCTAGTGGGAGTAATGTTACATTCCTCATCTTATATGTTGATGACATAATCATCATGGGTAATCACATTCCAAGTTTACAAAGTGTAAAGGATTATCTTGGAAAGTGTTTTGCTATGAAGGATTTGGGGGAAGCAGCATTTATTCTTGGAATCAAAATCTATAGAGATAGATCGAAGCGATTAATTAGACTTAGTTAAAATGCTTACATGGATAAGATCTTAAAGAGATATAAGATGGATAATTCCAAACGTAGTACCATTCCCATGCAAGAAAGACTTGACTTGAACAAATCACAAGGTGCTCAAACGCCTAAAGAGGTGAATCGTATGAAAAATATACCTTATGCTTCGGCTGTAGGATCCATTATGTATGCGGTTAGATGCACTAGACCTGATGTTGCGTTCGCGCAAAATTTAACAAGCCGGTTTCAACAGAATCCAGGTGAACTTCACTGGACTGCTGTGAAAAACATTCTTAAGTATTTAAGAAATACTAAAGATATGTTCTTGGTTTATGGTGGAAATCCTAACACAAAACTTAGAGTTAAATGTTATTGCGATGTTGGATTCGAGACTGATAGAGATGACACGAAGTCTCAGACAGGATATGTCTTCATTTTGAATGGAGGCGTAGTAGATTGGAAGAGCTCCAAGCAAAGTACCATTGCAATGTCTGCTATAGAATCTAAATACATAGCTGCTTCAGAAGCTGCCATGGAAGCTATTTGGATTAGGAAGTTTATCTCAAGGCTTGGTATAGTACCAACGATAAATGAACCTTTGAATATGTACTGCGAAAATTCAGCTGCAATTCATTATGCTAATGAACCGGGGGTTCAAAGAGGCGCCAGACACTATCATAGAAGATATCATTATGTTCGCGAGTGTGTTAAACTGGGCGAAATAAGGATACTTAAAGTTCACACAGATAATAATCTAGCTGATCCTTTTACAAAGGCTTTATCAAATAGGAAGCTTACTCAATATGCTAGGAGCATTGGGCTTCGTCCTGCTAGTAGTTTCATGTAGATCTGTGTTTTAGTATTTGGATAAAGGATGTTAAAACAATTTTATTTTATGATAATGATACGTTGGCATTTTTGTTATTTTATTGTATAAATTGTGTCATATATTTGCATGTTTAGATCCATGAATAATAAATATATTATTCTAAATTAATCCGTTGTCGATTAACAATATGAGAATATTGTTAAACTAAGACAATTCTGAGTGATTGGTGATATTAGAGATATTAAGGATGAGTCCACCAAACTCACATGATATTTATAAGATGAATATTGGATTTCTTCGCCACAAGAACATCACTTTATGGATCGATGTCATCAAGTGAATCTTGTACGTGATTTTATTTACATAAATCCTTAGACTTAAGACGCAAGTAGGTTTAGCATATGTGGATATCCCTTCTTGATATAGTTTAAGTTGTCCTGAATAAGGTAACTAATAAGGGCTATGTGAGAATGGTTTATGCCACATGATGAAGGACACTTGTAGTCATCATAGAATTTGTTCAGTCAAATTGGTGTGAAGAAGTAACTGGGCCCCTCATAGATAATAATTCGATGTGTGTTGCCGTACAGAAAATTCATGAAGAAATGTCTCATTGATTGCAGTAATCTTGTTACTTCATTTATGAGAAACAAAATCGTTAAAATTATGGTATGATATGATCCATATACAATTTAACAACGTAACGGAAACAAAGGGATTGTAAATTCATAAATCATTTGTTCATGCCCTGTGAAACCAACTCGAATATTTCGGGAGCATTGGCGTGTTGCTAGACGTTTACCAATGTTATTATATTATTTACATGTCTAAGTGAGAGCTGATGGAATATGTCCATCGTAAATAATATATGTCCGAGTTATTTATTCGAGCCTAAGGGGACGCACACGTTAATACGTAAACAATGTTTAATTAGTGTTTTTAGTAAGCGAGAAATAAATATTAGTCATTAAAAGGTTTAAGGGACTAATGAGTAAAAACCGAATAAAGGAAGGGTGGGTTTTACCTCTCTTCTTCTCCTAGTCGGTTGAGAACTCCACTCCTTGTGGAGGTGGGAGAGCTTTGCCTATATAAGGAGATCTTGGGTTATTATTCACAGAGACTTGAGAATATCAAAAACCCTAAAATCTCTCTTGCTCTCTTCCCTTGCTTGATCGGTTTCAAACCCACAAGGGTTTTTGGTTTTGTTCCTCTTTGTCGTTGCGATCAAAGAAAAACACCCACAAAGGGTTTAGTGTTTTGATGTTCTTGCTCGACCGAACTCAAAACCCTAAAGGTTTTGTTTGTTTCTTAGATTGACCCATTAGAAAGAAAAATGGAGGTTCTCCGTTTGGTTGATTGTCAAGATTCGGTATTTGTTTGCTAAAACACTACTAGTACTAGCATACTTCATTGTTTGCTAAGAACGTATTGTGTGTGTCGACTTAGAGAGATCTTGCTTTAGATCTTGGAAGGTTTTCGCGTGTGACGTTATACACACGCGTATATAGAAGACGGTGTTAACGGTTACCTTAAGCGGTGTATCGTTTCGTGCTAAAAGGTATACATCTTCTATCCTTGTTAATTAATGTGTTCTACATGTGATTTTTAATTCCGCTGCGTACTCGTGTTAATTAATTGGTTAATTAGATCGTAAAACTCAACAACAACCATAACTTGCAAGTTTGCTTCACACTCCAGAATCCTAAAGTTGAGCATAAAGGGTATTGAGTAAACATTTTTATAAAATGTAATGATATTAAAATTAGTATCTAATTTTTTTTTTAAAGCTAATAGTATATAATTCTACAACTTTTGCTTATGAAAATGATGTTTAAGTCATCAACATTAAAATTCACAAGTGAAAGTTGTGATGGTTCAAGGTTTTTTATTTAATCAATTACTTTTAAAATATTATCAAAGCAAAACTAAAATTTGAAAGATGGAATAAGGCTACATTAAAGAAACACGATATATTAATTAAAAAAAAAATACATGTTTTAGATGTTTTTAATAGCTATAATAAGCTTTGATTTATATTTACTCAATAAAATTTTGGAATAAATACATCATTTTCCCTCTAAAATCATTAAATATAACAAATTAAATTATTAATTCTAATCCAGATACAACTTATTTTTACCAATACACCAACCTAAATCGATGCATCACCGCCTTTCATCAATGTAGTTCATATCATTACATTAATTAATGCTTGGCCAAATTACTTTCTTTTATCACATGAAGAAAATGGTAACTCCAAAATCAAACTCATATACCCGTTAATGATCACTGAAACACAAACACTACGAAGCAGTTTAAAATATAAAGTCGAAAAATATGTTGAATGAAAAGATAGCATTTTGAGACTTAAATTTACTCTCACCGCCACGTTGCACTTTATTTTGCCATAATATCATTTTCAGTATAGTTACCAACAAGCTCCGCACATCCCTTTCCCAGTCGTATCAAATACATAGAAGCGTGATATTCAACAAAGCAGGTAATGTACCAATCTAATTGCTAAACTTGTACGATACTATAATTTTGTCATCGTTGAAAATGAAAATGTGCAAGGACAAACAGGTATATTTGAGAGATACAAGTTTAATTTATGACAAAAATGTTCACCTTTAATTAAATAGATTATCATATTTAATCCTGATAAAGTAGCATGATTTCTAATCCAGTTAAAATCCGTTTTCTATTCCAGGACCATGACCCAATGCCATGGTCCATACTCCATAGCTAAAATGACACCAACCGAAAACTACAAATTAAAACCAAACCAACCCATTTACATCAAAACTAGCATCAGGCGCCATTGTAAGCATAGCCTGAGTGATCCGTGATGACGTATAACAGGTTTACCAGGCCTGAACCATATTATCACAATGGGCCCCAGGCCCAACCAAGCAAATAAAAGCAGCTAAAATATGATGGGCCGGTACTAAGCCCAATCCCGCACTGGCACGGCCCGGAAGAAGCGAGACGGATGTGACAAACCCTCCGCGAACCAAGAAACGTCCGCGGAAGGGAATTAGCGTCCGCTAGACACGATTTATTGCGGACCCTTGCCAGACAAGGGACCCACTCCGACTCACTAACAGAAATAAACGAAATATTAGGAAAACCAAATATTTGGCTCACCTATAAATAGGGATACCCTGACACCCCACAAGGTACGATTTTCTAACCACATTTTATACACATACACTCTGACATTCTCTGACAAAAACATGAATACTTACTCTCACGCCGGAGTCTAATCGTGGGGTTCGTCCCTACGGTAAGACTAACGGTTTACTTTTATTTGTGCATGAAACTATCCAAATCACTTGATTTAGTACAAGATCCAACCCATTTACAGCTAGCTGGCCTGACCCAACAAGCGATCCAGATCCAATTCAAACCCGTAACACAAATTGTACTAATAAGTTGGCGTCATCCGTGGGACACTCACCATGAGCACACATTCTGGTCCTTCTCCTACCACAAACACGTCCGCCGTGCCGAATACGGTGGGAAGAGGAAAACAAAAATCAAAAGAAAACCCAAATGAGCCCGCATCCGATGCAGCTCTTAGGGAATTTTATGATAAGAACTACAATCAGTTGCTGCCAATCCTGGCTGAAAAGATGCACCAAGAGAAAGTGCAACAAGAGAAGCTGAAGGTAGTAAAAGCTCGTCTCAACTTTGAGGAGACCTCACAACACTCCTAGTCGGGGGCACCAAGCAGAAGAAGGGATGTCAGGAAAAGACTCGGACAAAAAGATGCCCGCAGCATGTCCAGAAGCCCTGAACCAAGACGCGACTGATCCAGATCACCTAGACGAAAAGATTCGAAAAAAGAGACGGTGTTCAGAAGATTGGAAAAGGCCGTATTCCACAGGTTGGGTGATAAAGAGAAGGGTATGTCCGCATACTCTGGTAGTTCAAGGCGTCAGTCATATCACAGCAGCCGCGGAGACACCGAAAGCTATTATCAGAGTTCCCGCTCGCGAGGAACGGAGCCCGCTCCTAAGAGGCATCATGATAGAAAAGCATACTCACGTAAGGGAGGAAGGATGTCAGAAAGTGAGGACAGTGCAGGAGGACATTGGAAATCTAAATCTAAAAAGCAAAGGTCAAGTATGGAGGATGATGACCTATCCTAGCCGTGGGTATGCGAGGAGACTGATCCGTTTACGCCTCGCATCCGCTATTTTGATCTACCAAAGAGGATCCGTATGCCTAGCCATGTCAAAACGTATGACGGAAGTGAAGATCCGGAAGATCATCTTAAGATTTTTCAGGCCGCTGCCAAGGTAGAACGGTGGGCGATGCCAACGTGGTGTCACATGTTCAATTCCACACTCACCGGAAATGCAAGGGTTTGGTTTGATGATCTCCTTCCGGAATCCATAGATAGTTATGACGACCTGAAAGAAGCATTCTTGGCAAATTACCTCCAGCAAAAGAAGTGTATCAAAGACCCCGTCGAAATTCATCACATAAAGCAGAGGGAATGGGAGTCTACGGAAGATTTTGTACGGAGGTTCAAGATTGAGAGTAGGGATGTTAAAAGGGCACCGGAAGTCATGAGAATCTCAGGATTCATGCATGGAATCACGAACCCTGAGCTGATCAAGCATTTGCACGACAAGATCCCAAAATCCGTAGACGAAATGTGGAAGATAACCATAACTTTCCTCAGAGGAGAAGTGGCAGCTGGCAACCAGGAACGGAAGAAGACATTTCCGCCATGGAAGCAGCAAGATGCCGGACACAGACAAAATTTCAAGAAAGGAGGCTTTAAGAATCAACAAAGGTCAGAAAAAAGGCAAGACATATTTTCCCTCCTCACGAAAACACCAAAAGAGATCCTGGATCTAGACAACGGAAATTTCAAACCTCCTCCTCCAATGACAACACCGGTGGAAAAAAGGAATGCGAGCAAATTCAGTGAATTCCACTGAGAGGTAGGGCATACCACAGATGAGTGTATGCACCTGAAAAGACAAATTAAGGAAATGCTTAAGGCAGGAAAGCTGTCGCATTTGATCAAAGAGTTAAAGCAAAACAATGGGAAAGACCAAGCAAAGGTGGCAAAGAAGGGAGAAGCCGCAGGAAAGGACAAGCCACTAGCAATCCTGATGGTACAGTCGAGACGGAAGATAGCCAAATAAAGGATCACCCAAACATTCTCTCCGGAGACAATGATCTCGTTCCCACCCTTAGGGGAAGAAGATGGAACGGAAAGGCCCATGGTTATTGAAGCTGAGATAAGAGGACACCTTGTCCACTGCATGTACGTGGATGGGGGTGCCTCTTCAGAAATTATGTATGAACACTGTTTCAACCAACTCCGTCAAGAAATTAGAAACCAAATGGTTCTCGCAACCACATACTTGGTCGGGTTTAGTGGAGAAATAATATGGCCGTTGGGGCAAGTATCGCTGCTCGTAAAAATAGGCGATGAGGAACACTCAACTTTCGCATGGATGAACTTCATGGTTGTAAGATCACATTCTCCGTACAACGTAATGATAGGAAGGCCAGGTGTAAGGAGAATCAAAGCAATCCCGTCCATAGCCTACGGAATGTTGAAGTTCCCAGTGATAGGCGGAACGGTCACGCTGCGGAGTAGCAGGATCATACCGCTGGAGTGCGTAATGATCTCAAGGCCTAGAACGTAGCAACCTGTGGTTGACCAGGTCACAGAAGAAAAGATTCAAGTAGCAATTCATCCAGAATATCCTGAACAAACTATAGCAATATGTTCTACCTTAACTGAAGAAGGCCAAAAGAAGCTGTGCGGTTTGCTAAGGCAAAACCTGGATATCTTCGCTTGGAAACCAACAGACATGACCGGGGTTCCGTGTCACATAGCGGAACACAGGTTGAACGTCCACGAGGGATGTTTTCCTGTCAGACAAAAGAAAAGGGGGCAAGCACCCTAGAGAAACACGACAATCTGTGAAGAGGTGGAAAAGCTAGTAAATGCCGGTATCATGTAAGAAGTCCACTATCATAGTTGGCTGTCAAACCCAGTAATGGTGAAAAAACATGACAACAGCTAGAGAATGTGTGTTGATTTCAAAGACTTGAATAAAGCATGTCCCAAAGATGGCTATCCGCTACCGAAAATAGACTGGAAGATGGAATCCCTTTGTGGGTGTCCATTCAAATGCTTTCTGGACGCATACAAGGGATACCATCAAATAAAAATGGCAAAGTAAGACAAGGAAAAGACAACGTTTATCACAAGCCAAGGAATATTCTGTTACTCAAAAATGCCGTTTGGGTTGAAAAATGTCGGAGCAACTTATCAACGTCTGGTGGATAAAGCCTTCCAGAAGCAAATTGGTCGAAACCTGGAAGCGTATGTGGATGACTTAGTTATCAAAAGCTGCACGGAACAAGAAGTAATCCAGGACGTGGAAGAAACATTCAAAACCCTCAGAAAGATAAACATGAAGTTAAACCCAAAAAATGCACCTTCGGGATGAAGGAAGGCGTATTTCTAGGTTACAAAGTGAACTCCGATGGATTAATGGTGTGTCCGGATAAAGTAGAAGCAGTCATCAGTTTGCCATCTCCAAAGTGTTTAAAGGACATGCAAAGACTAAACCGAAAACTGGCAAGTCTCAACAGGTTTCTATCCAAATCGGCCGAAAGGTCACTACCCTTCTTCAAAACTCTAAAAAAGTGCAATAAGAAAAGTGACTTCCAATGAACCACGAAACCAGAAACGGCCTTCCAGCAAATGAAAGAGTCGATAGCAGAATTGCCTATGATGGTCGCGCTACAAGAGAAAGAAGAATTAATCATCTACTTGGCAGCAGCAAAAGAGGCCATTAGTGCCATCCTGATGACGGAAAGGGACAGGAAGCAAATACCCATTTATTTCGTCAGCCAAGCACTGCGAGGTCCAAAAATCAATTACACTTCAATAGAAAAGCTAGTACTTGCTCTAGTAAGTGCTAGCAAGCGACTAAAAAGATATTTCCAGGCACATACAGTCATTGTAATCACAGATCAACCAATAAAGCTGATGCTATCAAACCTAGAGGTTACAGAAAGACTGCTCAAGTGGAGCTTTGAGCTAGGAGAACATGACATCCAGTATCGGCCAAGAACATCGGTTAAGGGGCAAATCCTGGCGGACTTTATAGTGGAACGTCCGAAGGACAACTCAGAAGATACGCTCATGGTGGACGCGAAAGAACTCCCAGGCCCATGGATATTGTTCACAGACGGATCCTCCTGTACAGATGGTTCCGGGGCAGGACTGATACTCACCGATCCAGAAGGGAAGGAGTTCACCTATGCTCTAAGGTTCAGGTTTGATGCAACAAATAACGAAGCAAAATATGAAGCTTTGATTGCTGGATTAAAGATCGCGGAGAAAATGGGTGTAGAAAACTTCCAGGCAAATGTTGACTCGCGATTGGTGGCCAATCAAGTGAACGGAACATATGTTGCAAAAGAAACCGACATGATTCAATATTTGGAGAAGGTAAAAACGCTCACTAGCAGCTTCAAAGCGTTCTCAATAAAACAGGTTCTGAGAAATGAAAACAAGAAGGCAGATGCGTTAAGCAAGATAGCATCAACAAGTTTTGCATATTTGAGTAAGCAAGTGCTGGTGGAGGAACTAAAGGAAAAGTCCATAAGTGCAGCGGAAGTTTTGGTAGTAGTGGAAGAGGAAGGAGATACGTGGATGACTCCTATTTTTAAATACCTCACTGACGGAACACTTCTAGCAGAAGGGAAAAAAGCAAGAGCAGTGAAACGCAAGTCATGGCGGTTCTCCATAATAAATGGGATACTCTACAAAAAATCCTTCCTCGGACCATGGCTACGGTGCGTAGGACTACTCTAGGCTAACTATATTCTAAGAGAGATACATGAGGGATCTTGTAGCATGCATGCAGATACACGATCCGTCGTGGCAAAGGCCTTGCGGATTGGTTATTACTGGCCAACCATGCACGAGGACGCAAGAAAGTTAATTCAAGCATGCCAAGACTGCCAAGTTCACAAGCCTGTCCCAAGGAACCCTTAACAAAAGTTAAGCCCAATCACATCTCCGTGGCCATTCTACAAGTAAGGTGATCGCGTCAGTAATACACGTATAATATAGTAAACACTAGAAGATAAACCACCCTTGTGAAAGAGTGGTAAGCTTAGTGAAAAATAAAATACATTTCCGGAAAGCAACGAACAATAACCCACCCTTAGGAAAGGACGAATTATTAAATCGTACCCGGGTCGTTATGTCCCGACGAGGTGTGAATTTGAATAATCGAGAGTCGGTTTGGAATTTATGCTTGAATAATCCAAGATTTTTATTTGGAATCTATTTCTACAAATAAAATGCAAAAACAAGTAAAAGAAACCCTAAAACGAAAGCAATTTAAATTAAAACCTAAAACGGGAACGTAAAAACGCGACTTAATTATCAACTAATTCAAAATTAACCCTAAAAATGCAAACTTAGTTTCTAAACCTCTAAAATGATAAAAGAAAATTTTCTAAAAAGGAATTATATTTTTTTGACTTTTTAATAATTTTTTATGAATTAAAAACCTAATTAATCTATTTAAAATCCTAGAAAATAATAAATTAATTCCTAGAAATTCCAAAAAATGATTTTCTACCTTAGAAAAATCTAAAATATGATAAAAACTCAGAAAACTATTTTAACTATTTTTTATAATTAAAATCTAATTTCTAAAATTAAATTAAAAAGCTAAAAATGAAATTTAAAATCTAAAAGTGGTAAAAATGATTTTAAAGCTTGTAAACCTAAAAATATTTATTCTAAATCTAAAAACTATTTTTTTGTGATTTTCTAAATTAATTATCTATTTTTAAAATACTTTTGAAAATTTTACACTACAAAAATTAATAAAAAATAACAAATAAGATTGGAAAATTCTAAAAAATTGCACAATAGTCCTAACAGTTATGAGGATCCTAGGAAAATTAAGCTGGATAAGCCAGCTTAACGAATAAGCTCAAAATAAGCCTGAATAAGCTACGAATTAGCTTATGGCTTAATGGGCTAAAAAGCCCTTAAGTATATTGATTGTGCAATGTAAAACGGAAAAGACCCAAGGGCGCTAGTGGTTATGTGGTGTTGTGTTAAAAATGTTGGTTGAGTTGGTTGAGGTCCAGGGTTCGAGCCTTGTGCTCACCTTGGACTTCCCAACTCCCAATGTTTTTATTTTTGCCAATTTTTTTACCAGCTTATAAATAAGTTGTGAACAACCACTTTTTGCAAAAACACCTTTTTTATTTACCCACAAAAATAAGCACAAGTAAGCTAACAGTTTACCTTATTAGTGCAACACCCCCAAAAATCACAACGCAGCGGAATACCACTTGGAGTGCTACTTCATATTACACAGCACTAGATACAAGAGAACGACCTCTAAATGTGTCGTTTGAAAAATAATCTCGTTGATTTCCTTGAAATTAATATAACATTTGTCCCATAATTGCATCACCATGAAAAACTTGAATGTATAGACTCCAATGCACTTCAAGTAAGCCAGTTATCTATATCACCTGAGAAAAACATGCTTAAAAATGTCAACATAAATGTTGCACCAAATATTTGCAAAACGTATATGACCATTTAAATCCCCAAAAATGTCACCAAAAGTACCAATCTTATCCCAAAGATTTATAAAGAATGCCTAACCAATTTATTGTCACCAAAAGTATCAATCTTATCCCAAAGATTTATAAAGAATGCATGATCGATTTAATGTCACCAAAAGTACCAATCTTATTCCAAAGATTTATAAAGGATGCATGACCAATTTAATGTCACCAAAAGTACCAATCTTATCCCAAAGATTTATAAAGAATGCATGACCAATTTAATGTCACCAAAATGTTTCAAGTATGTATTGCCACTTTATTCAAGGCACAGTAAATATCCATGTGAGTATAAAAAAATGTTTACGATTACTCTAAGCTCATGAAACCGATACACTAATATAACAGTAAGAGTTCATATGTAAGTGTTGTGGGCCCTGTAGGCCCAACCAATCGTAATCCAACATGTTATAACGTTCGTTTGCCCAGTGATAGCTAATCACCTGAACGGGGATCACACCCGAATAGATCTATTTCATAACATTCGCGCTCACCCTTCAAGTGATTTACAGTTCATGAAGCTGTGATGTAGACTTGTATGTACCCATCACAGGTGTCCCCTCCAAGAACACCCGGGCAGAAATGAATATGTACCCCTCACTGGTGTCCCCTCCAAGAACCACCGGGCAATAATGATTATGTACCCCTCGGACATTTACTAGTAGTTATCAGTTCAATCCGCTTAAGCTAATCCGTAATCATATGGGTGAAAATAAAGTTGTTGCGTTCATAAATGAAAACAAGTATTGTATCTCAACGCGAGATATGAGAATGAGTATGGAAATCAACCAAGTAAATGCGTTTGTAAATAGGTATGCAAACGAGTTGTAAATGAACACGTAACGAGTTTAGATCAAACACGTAAGTGAATTTGTAACAAGCATGTTCTCACCCCAAACATATGTGTAAAACAAGTAAAACGTGGGGCTATGAAACTTACCTCGATGATGTAGAACGATTGACAGATAGGCATCTAATATGCACAACACAAACGGAAGACGAAGCAGCTCGATCAAGAAGTTGCAGCTAATCTTAACGGCTAAGTCCCACTAGCCTAGGATAATGTATTTGGGTATTCCGATGAATGGTTACAAACGCGACACGTTGACAAAAGATTTAGATTCCTATGTTGTAATAGTTTGGTGGTTGGTTAAATAATATAAATTGAAAAGTAACGCAAAGTGTGTAATATATTCTTTATATATTACATATAAAAAAATAAACCCTTATATAACTCATACCGTAAATTATATGACAAAGACAAACAATCCAAAGATTAATGTGACGTATATAATGCTTTGCAAGTATTATATAATAAGGAACGTGAGAAAAAAAAATAACTGAAGCAAAACAATTCGACGCGTTTTCAGAAATCACCAATTAGATTAATAAGATGTTCTTGTATATAAGTAGACACACGTCTTAAAGTTACAGTTTAAACAAACGATGTTTGTAAAACTTTTACAACAATTATGATGTTATCTTATAAGTTTATATTATTTGTTTCCTCGATGGGTTGTGTCTAAAACAGTTGTCTAATTGTAAACGTAAAATTTTCCGTTCGTTGTCAAGTTATTGTATAGTTATATTTTAATATATCTTTTAAAATATATCTTAGTCCATTTTTCCGAGTTTCTAAAATAGCAGAGGTTTTGGTGTATCATTAACAAATGTAGAAAATTATATATATATTTCGTCATGATTTTCCCGGTTATAAAACGATTTCCAGATTTATAAAATCTAACGTTATTTCCACTTTTTAAACTACTCGCGTGTATTCAAATATAAGTATATTTATATTATATAGATAAATATATATCATCATATTAAAATATATTATATATATATATATATTATTTATATTATATTTTTATATATATTATTATTTATTATATATATTATATATTTATATACTAGGTTCAAATAGGAAACGATATAAGAAATAATATATTTATTTAACCATTTTTAAACCACCATTATATATATCCGGTTTATAGTTTATAAATCTCGGTATATTTTATTAGTCAATTTGTATAAACCAAACGAACCCTTGTTGTTTCGCTAAACCAAACGTCCCTTTTTGCTGTCCTCTCTAAACCCACACGCACCCTATGTCGTTTTCTGTTAAACCAAACACGCCCCTTGCGTGTTTCTGCTATACCAAACGCACCCTAACTGTGTCAAATCCAAAAACAAACACACCCTAATCTTGTTAATAACCAAAAACAAACACCCCTAGCTGCTGTCCATTAAACCAAACGCATCCTAGTTGCAATTCTGCCCAAACCAAACGCACCCCAATCCCAATTCTGTTAATCCAAACACACCCTTATTCCATTTCTGCTACGCCAAACGCACCCTAAATCTGTCTTAAATCCCAACGCACCCTTGTGCGGCTGTTAACAACCAAACGCACCCATTTCGTTGTCAACAACAATCAAACGCACCCTATTTCTGTCTTAAATCCTAACGCACCCTTGTGCGGCTATTAACAACCAAACGCACCCTGTTTCTGGTACACGGCAAACCCACACACACCCTCTTGGTGCTTCGCCTAAACCGAACGCACCCTAGCGGCTGAGACAACCACACGCACCCTTTTAGGGTGGCTGTTAGACTCAAACCTAACCCACCCGTGTGGCTGTCACAGCCATACGCACCACTTTGAATTACTCCTTGTAGCAAATAGATACACATTTTAGCCTTGTTTACTATGTTAGTAGCTGCTAAAGTAAGTGGGTACTTACAATCATAAGCCACGTTGATGTGGCGATATCGATACCTTACAGATAGTAGAAAACGACGATAATCGTCGCGGACATTTTGAAACTTATACAAAACAATACTCACGGACTACATTTCCTTCTTGAGGTTTTCACTATAATGAGACTTTTCCTATAACGCGGTTCTCTATACAGTCATAAGATCTGTTAGTGATATTTTTTTTGAGCTACTGTTTTGTTGGATTAAATTATCTGGACAAACCTAGCCAAAATTTTTGGTTAGATGGAGAAGTGTTGTAGGAACACCGGAATTTTGTGAATAAAGTTATCAGCGTCTTGTTTAGAACGAGTTTATTAAACCTTAGGACGTTCCTTGGTCACAACAATTCGGATACAAAATTTATCTCGGGACGAGATTTTTTAAGGGGTAGGACATGTTTAACATCCGTGAAGTTTCGAATTTCGAATGAACGGGAGATTTTACCCTTTGATTTCTGGGTCTAACTTGGACTTCTTGACTTTTGGTCTTTTATTGTCTCGTAAAAACAATTACCGCGTGACCGGTAAAATTTTCGGAACATATTTCAAATAATAAATCATATTTATTATTATATTTCCCAAGTGGAAGTTATTTTTAATTTATTTGGCTTGAAAACGAAAAAGATATATATTAATTAATAGTTGACGTATCAAAAAGAACACTAAATCATGTTTTCAACTCGACTACTAAAGCAATTTTGATGTTAAAACGAAATTTTCCTGACAACTTGATTTTTTCCACGTTTTTTTTTTCTGACCGAGACCACGAAAACATGTAGAAAGTGACGGAAATGCTCGCAACGATTTAGAACGAGGAGAAAATAATTAAATTATATTTAATTTAACACTTTATCATATTAAAATATTTAATAAATTCAGTTTCATGTTATTAAAAACGTTTCGTTGATAAGCGAAATACGGGTCTAGAAATGATTTTTTTATAGTTTACTTCGGACCAGTTCATAACGGTTTTACCAAATAAATAATAAATATTTTTATATAAATGTTATAAAAATATTTATGAAAGACTATCAAATGAATACTCATTTTTATTGGAAAATTATACCGAACGCAATGGCGCAAGTTTCGAATTTTGAATCATCCAATAAGTGTCTCAAACGAGTCCCGAACCGTTATTTAACGAAAGTTACACTTTTGGTCCCTGTAAAATTGTACCTAAAATTAACCCTAAATCAATAAATAATTATCTATTTTTTTTATAAGTTTTATATATATATAACTTCTATATTTTTTTTCATTTTTCGATAAATAAAAAATACGCTCACAACACCACTCCCTCTTCTCTCTCAAGATTTCCGGCGACCACCACCGCCGTCGCCGCAGCCGAAAAACTTTTCCAGCGAGCTTTCCGGCCGAATCCAAAAAGGTTTCTCACCACCCGATCTATCTGATCCCCACTACCACTCTCCTCTACGCGCCATCACCGCACCACCCAATCACCACAACCGCCGCTCCCCACTCATCTCCACCCTCACCGCCTCCATATCACCACAGCCACCTCAATCACCCCGTCAACACCATCAAAGGATGCATTTTGTTTGGGTTCCCAGTCGCAAGGGGTGTATTGGTTTGCGTGGGTTCCACCAGTCCACAGGTAGGGTGGGTTGTTTGTTTCTGGTGGTAACCAACACTAAGTGGGTGCGTTTAGCTGTCGTCCACAACCAAGGGAAGGAGGGGTTGTCGGGTTGGTTAGCAACAAAAGGGGTGTCGGGTTTAGTCTTAACCCAAAAAGGGTGCGTTTGGTTGTGGCAGTCTCACAGCCACAGGTGCGTTTGTTTGGTTGGCTACGAAACAGTAGAGGGGGGGGGGGAGGGTGTCGGGATTGTGTTGGCACCGAAATGGGTGCGTTTGGTTTGTATTAAAATAGCCAAGGGTGGGTTTGGTTTAGTTCTACAAAAAAAAAGGGTGCGTCGGGTTTGGTATTAACCCAAAAAGGGTGCGTTCGGGTTATTTTGTCTAAAAACGCAGCGGGTGCGTTTGGTTGCTTAGCCACCACCATGGTGCGTTTAGTTTAGCAGGATTGCATCTAGGGGTGTTCGGTTGGTTTGTAAAATATTAAGGTTGCGTTTGGTTTGATTACAACAGCCCAGGGTGCGTTTGGTATAGTGGCAGCAGCTAGGGGGTGTTTGGTTTGGCTGTCACGCACACCGAAGGGTGCGTTTTGGCTGTTACAGCAGACTAGGGGCATTTGGTTTGTTAGAAAATGATTAGGGTGCGTTTGGTTTATAAAGAAACTGATTAGGGTGCGTTTGGTTTTCTTGAAACACAACTTAAGGTGCGTTTGCTTTAACAGAAACGCACAAGAGGTGCGTTTGGTTGGCAGTTTCACAACAAAGGGGGTGTTTGATTGTTCTAAACCGCACACGGGTGCGTTTGGCTGTTAAACAGCCACTTAGGGTGCGTTTGGTTGTTATTGAGAAAAACAATTAGGGGAGTTTGTTTGTTTAGGACAGTTAACCATAACAGGGGTTTGTTTGGTTTGTCTGGATAACAAGAAAGGGTGGTCTGCTGTGGTGAAGCAGATTTAACCAAACAAGGGTATGTTTGGTTTAGCAGAATCGACATAGGGGTGTGTTTGGGTTAACAACAAGGCTGTAAGGGTGCGTTTGGGACAGCAGAATTTCATTAAGGACGCGTTTGGTTTAGCGAAACAACGAGGGTTGTTGTTTTATACACTTGACTAATAAATATTAACACGAGACTTTTTAATAATATATCGGACTTTAAAATGGTGGTTAATGGGATATAATAAATATGATATTTACCTGGTGCTTGAAATATTGACACGCTAATAATTGCAACATATATTGATTAAGGGAAAACGTTGAGTTTTGCGAATATGGGGATCGTTTTATAAACGGAAAAATCATGACGAAATATATATATAATTTTCTACATTTATTAATGATTCACCAAAACCTCTTCTATTTTAGAAACTCGGAAAAAGGGACTAAGTTATATTTTAAAGATATATTAAAATATAACTATACAATAACTTGACAACGAATAAAACTATACTTTTACAATTGAGACAATAATTTTAGTCACGACCCGTCAAAGAAACGAAATGTAAATTTATAAAATATTATTTTATATTTTATAATAGTCAGCTAGAAGATAACATAATAATTGTTGTAAAAGCTTTATAAACATCGTTTAACTTAATTGGTAATCTTAAAACATACGATTACGTTTATACAGGAACTTTTTATTTAGTTAAGTGGTGATTTCAGAAAACGAGTCAAACTAATTGGTTTAATTATTTTACTCACACTTATTATATAATACTTGCAAAGCATTATATACGTCACATAAATTTTTGGATTGTTTGTATCTGTTATATAACCCATGGTATGAGTTATATAAATGTTTATTTTTCATATGAAATATATACAGAATATATTAACATACTTTGCGTTTGCTTTTCAATTTATTTATTTAACCAACCACCAAACTATTACAACTTGAATCTAGATCTTTTATCACGTGTCGCTAGATGTAATCATCATCGAATACCCAAATACAATTATCCTAGGCTAGGGGGCTTAGCCGTTAGATTAGCTGCAACTTCTTGATCGAGCCGCTTCGTCTTCCGTTCGTGTGGTGCATATTAGATGCCTATCTGTCAATTGTTCTTCATCATCAATGTGAGTTTATAGCTCCCCTGTTTTTATTCATTTTACATATATTTTGGGGTGAGAAACATGCTATGTTTTCAAATGTGTTTATCCTGGTTGATTACAAATGGTTGCATATCAATTACATAGTTCGCTATGGGACACCTTACTTTGACTTTCATTTTTGGTCACCAAATATACTGTAACATTCGAAAATGATTTACGGATTAGCTTATGGCGGATTGAAACTAATAATACAAGGTAAATGCCCGGGTGTTCGTTGGTGGGATACTCACCTGCGAGGGGCACATATTTTATTACTGCCCCGGTGATTCTTGGGGGGACACCTAGCGTAGGAGGTATCATATTTCATTAGAATGCTGGGTGTTCCTTGGGGGGGAACCACCTAGGTGTGATGGGTACTACAAGTCTACATCACAGCGTCATGAACAGTAAATCACTTGGAGGAGTGAGGCCGCGAATGTTATGAATATCTATTTCGGGTGCGGATCCCTTGTCGGGTGATTTGCTACTCTCCGTAACGAACGTTATAGCGTGATGTCCACGCGAATGATATAAATAGATCTATTCGGGATTGACAATCCGTTGTGATTAGCTATCACTAGGTAAACGAACGTTATAACATGTCGGATTACGATTGGTTGGGACTATAAGGGCACCCCATCATTTACACCATGAATTGTTTTACTGTTATTTTAACTGTTTCAGCTTTCTTGAACTTAGAGAGTAAGTCGTAATCATTGTTTTATACACACTTGGATATTTATTGTGCCTTGAAAAAAATGGCAATACATACTTGAAATATTTTGGTGATATTAAATTGGTCATGCATTCTTTATAGTATATTTTGGGATAAGATTGATATACTTTTTGGTTGGACATTAAATGGTTCAGCATCTTGATAAATCTTTGGAGATAAGATTGGTACTTTTTGGTGACATTAAATTGGTCATGCATTCTTTATAAATCTTTGGGATAAGATTGGTACTTTTGGTGACATCAAATTGGTCATGCATTCTTTATAAATCTTTGGGATTTTTACATGGTACTGTGATGATATAGTGGACAAATACATTAATGTTTGGTAATCCTGACATTTAGATTTAAAACTAATCTATGAACTCACTCCAACTTTATGTTGTCCGTTTTATGCCATGGTTTTTCTCAGGTGATTAGATAATTGGCTTATTTGAGTGCTCATGGAGTCTATACGTTCAAGTTTTACTTGGTGATGCTAATTATGGACAAATGTTATATCAAATTCGCAAGAAAATCAACGAGATTAATTTTAAAACGACACTTTTTAGAGGTCGTTCTCTTGTATCTAGCGCTGTGTATTATGAAGTAGCACCCCAAGTGGTATTCCGCTGCGTTGTGATTTTTTGGGGGTGTTACAGATTGGTATCAGAGCACTGGTTATGGAGAACTAGGTTGCATATTTTACCCTGAGTCTAATTACCGTTTTCATCAAACATTACATCAACATCATTGATCTGTGTGTCAGATGGTGCATACCCGTACTTGCTTATGTGCTTACGGTACCTGTTGCTTTGCAAGTGCTTACGTGACATACATATATATAATATTAATATAGGCTTGCATTTCCTTTAGCGTTATATCGTACGGCTTATTTTATATAAAGAGTTATTATATAAATACAAGAATTATTTTTAAGGACATTGTGGGTTTCACAATGGTTTTATTTCCACTCGTCAGAAGAATTGTGAGTTGCGCAATGGTCTCATCTTTCGTTATCGACTTTGTAAGTTAAAACATGGTCTCTAAGGATTTTATTTTTCTTCATAGATCTATACTATATTGTACTCGTTACATCGGAGACCGTAATAATTTTTGTTTGACTTGGATGTATGTATGAATCTAAGTATATAAGTCTTCTATGGGCGAGGACTATGTAATATGAGGATTTATATGATAATTGCTATGTTAACAAAGCCCGTCACAGTTCTGTTTACATGGGATTATGTATGAATCTAAGTATTACAAGTCTTGTATGGGCGGGACTTGTAATAGGAAGATTGATTATGATTATCGCTATGATGATTCGTTCATTGAGACTTTACCTTTTTTACTATATAACTAGTGAGTACGAATTATCTATCTTGAATCTATGTGATCTCGCCTGGCAGATTTTTACTCCCATGTCTCCGAAGAAGTGTTATAAATCCACTTCATCCCTTACTCATTAGGAATATCATGCATCGTATGCTCTAACATACTTGATGGTTATGAGAGTTCGCGTATTGCTCCGATGAATTATTATGTAGGTTGAATTTATATCTCTGTTTTTGAAAGGATTGGGACGCCTCTTCAGTTAATTAAAGTTATTTTTAATCCCCGACCTTTGTTTATTCATTTCTTCGTACTTATAAGGGTCGCTCCGTTTTGTTAGTTATGTATTATATAAGTGTGGGTGTATTGGGATCCGATATGTGACGTAGTTGATTCCTGATTATCTGTTTTTCTCAGGTCATATCGTTAAATGGGTCTTAGAGGGACAAAAAATTGTGTCCTTGCCCCTCAACAGAATCTTAAGGCCTCGCTTGGGAATACCTTTCTCATTCTTAAGTTATTACTTTTTGCCGTTGCTAATCCTCTGCGATCATGATTTGTTCGTGGAATAAACTGACGTGTTACAAACTTGAGTTAATGAGTTGATTCATCCTTAACCAAGAACCGAGTACCATATCCGCCGTACTATGCAAAGCTCTTCATGCGAGTTCTTCCACATTGGTTAAACTTTTTTTGGGAAATTGTTCTCTCAAAATGTCCTCATTCTCGCGACATCCCATCACATCGGTTTATAGTATTGAATTATGGTCGCGGCTGTTGGGTCCTGGAAGCGGTCCCCGACTGATACATACTTTATCCATAGGAAATGCAACTCCTTAAAGGAGATAGACACCTTATCGATGAAAAAACAATAGTGGGTACTATTCATTTCGGGCCACTAGTAGGAAGATTAGCCGCGATACATCCGAAGTACTGCCAGAATGTTGGGTACCTACATCTTATGCCCCTTTGATGTGAATCATCGAACATTTACAGATTGTAGAAACGAGACTCCGTCCTCGGGACTATTTGAAACTTTATACAAACATACTCGCGCGACTTACACCTTTTCTTGAGGTTTTCCACTATATGAGACCTTCCCTATAAAGCAGTTATACCAGTCATAAGATCTGTAATGATATATTTTGAGATACCCATTTTGATGGATTAAATATCCTGGACAAACCTAGCCAAAATTTCTGGTAGATTGAGAAGTGTAGAAACACCGAATTTTGCTGAATAAAGTTATCAGCGTCTTGTTTAGAACGAGTTTATCCTTAAGTCTTTCTTTGGTCACACAATCGGATAACACAAATTTAATCTCGGGACGAGATTTCTTTAAGGGGTAGGTACTGTAACATCCGAGAATTTTCGAAATTTTGAATGACGATTTTACCCTTTGACTTTTTGGGTCTGACTTGACTTTTTGACTTTTGACGTTTTATTGTCTAATAAAAACAATTACCGCGTGGCCGGTAAAATTTTCGAAACATATTTCTAATAATAAATCATAATTATTATTATATTTCTCAAGTGGAAGTTATTTTTATCTTATTTGACTCGAAAACGAAAAAGATATATGTTATTTATAAGCTGACGTATCAAAAACGAACCACTAAATCACATTTTCATTATTCGGACTCTAAAGCAATTTGATGTAAAACGACATTCCTGACAACTTTTTAGTTTTGACCGAGACCCGAAAACAGTCAGAAGGTGACTGAAATGCCCTCGCAAGATTTTAGAATCAAGAACGAGTACCGGCACAAAAATAATTAAATTACATTTAATTATCACGTTTTATTAAATAAGAATATTTAATAAATTATTTAACATTTTATTCAGTGATGTTTGTTGAAGACGCAAATATTCGAGTAAAATGATCATTTTACGGACAAGTTTATCGGAAATATACAAAATAAATAATAAACGTTTTAAATAAATTTTGATAAATTCGTTTATAAACTGAATCTAGTCAGAAGTGAATACTCATTTTTATCAGAAAAAATGATTAGAAAACAATGGCACAAGTTTTCGTGCGTTGAATTACAGTTAACTAGTTCAAACGAGTCCCGACGTTCAAGTTATCATAAACGTATTCTTAAATATTTTACAAATTCACTCAAAGTTAGTGAGACATGTCACTTTTATTTTAGGTACTTTTCGATATATAGATATAATATTTTATTTATTTTTCTTTCCATTTACATCCCTTTTACATACACACACACATTAATCCTTCCCTCCCCTCTTTCCCATTAACCGGCCCCCCACCGCCGGCACGACCATTGCCGCCGCCTGAAAACTTTTTCTGGCAGTGACTTTTCGGCCATTACAAGAAATACTCCCCATCTCCGATCTACCTGATCCCCTATACCCATGCACATCCACGCGCGTCTTTATCCCCCCTTCTGGCAGGCCAAAGCCAGGCCACACCACCCCTTACATCATTCATCCACCATCTCAGCCACCCCTTTCACCACTCACCTGCCACCACCCCAGCGGCGCAACAACCCGTCTTCAGTCATATCATCCCCAATCCTAACCGCCAGCCTCCACCCTGCATACCCCGTGACCACCCCCATCTCTTTCCCCTTGCTGTCGCTCTACCACCATGACCAGCCACCACCAGATAAAGAGTGCGATGGGTTTAGGTTGCACCACGGGTGCGTTTGGTGGTTTATAGCAGCTAGGGGGTGTGTCGGGTTGGTTGTGTCAACGCACGAGGGTGCGTTTGGTTTTCATATCAACAGCCGGGGTTGTTTGGTTGGCTATGAAAATAGCCGGGGAAAGGTGTGTTTGGTTTATATTAACAGTAAGGGGTGTTTGTTTGTAGTTTTCAGATTAGAGTGCCTTTGGTTCAGATTTGGGTGCGTTCGGTTTGTTGTAATGACCAAGGCTGCGTTTGGTTTATCAGAACCACCAGAAGGGTGTGTTCGGTTCGATGGAAGGCACCAAGGGTGCGTTTGGTATAAGAAAACGGCGAGTAGGGTGCGTTTGGTTTGGCAGAATTGCAAACTTGGATGCGTTTGGTTTAATGGGACACAATTTACTAGGGGTGTTGTTTTTGGTTATTAAACAAGATTAGGGTGTGTTTGTTTCTGGATTTAACACAGTTAGGGTGCGATTGGTAAAGCAGAAACACGCAAGGGGCGTGTTTGGTTTGCCAGATTTGAGATAAAGGGGCGTTTGGTTAGGTAGATTTACACAAGGGTGCGTATTGGGGTTAACATAAGAACCAAGGGGTAGCGTTTGGGTTTAGAGAATGAAACAAAATAGGGTGAATTTGGTTAGTTTACATATCAAAATAAGTGTGCGTTTGGTTTATACAAAACAAACAAATAAATATCGTAAGGTTTTAAAGACTATAGTAAAAATCGTATTAAGTAATGGTGGGTTAAGTGAGTTAAAATAAATATGATACTTAATAATTTATATGGTTTAGATTTAATAAACATATTAAGATATATATTTTATAATATTATATATATATATATATATATATATATATATATATTTTTATATATATTTAGAACGCGCGGTGCATTTTAAAATATTGAAAGCGGTATAATTGCTAACTTATATGTAATTAAGGAAACGTTGAGTTTTGCGAATATGGGGATCGTTTTATAAACGGAAAAATCATGACGAAATATATATATAATTTTCTACATTTATTAATGATTCACCAAAACCTCTGCTATTTTAGAAACTCGGAAAAAGGAACTAAGTTATATTTTAAAGACATACTAAAATATAACTATACAATAACTTGTCACGAATAAAATCTATACGTTTCATTGAGGACAATAATTTTTGTCAACGACACCGTCAAAGAAACGAAATGTAAATTTTATAAAATATTATTTTATATTGTATAATGTCAGCTAGAAGATAATATAATAATTGTTGTAAAAAGCTTTATAATACATCGGTTATACTTAATTGGTGGGGATAATCTTAAAACATACGATCTACGTTTATAACAGGAATTTTTATTTAGTTAAGTGGTGATTTAGAAAAACGGTCATACTAATTGGGTTTAATTTTTTTAAGCACACTTATTATATAATATGCAAAGCTTTATATACGTCACATAAATTTTTGGATTGTTTGTATCTGTTATATAACCCACGGTATGAGTTATATAAATGTTTATTTTTCATATGAAATATATACAGAATATATTAACATACTTTGCGTTTGCTTTTCAATTTATTTATTTAACCAACCACCAAACTATTACAACTTTAAATCTAGATCTTTTATCAACGTGTCGCGTTGATGTAATCATTCATCAGAAAACCCAAATACATTATCCTAGGCTAGTGGGGCTTAGCCGTTAAGATTAGTTGCAACTTTTTGATCGAGCCGCTTCATCTTCCGTTCGTGTGGTGCATATTAGATGCCTATCTGCCAATCGTTCTTCATCATCAATGTGAGTTTATAGCTCCCCTGTTTTTACTCGTTTTATATATATTTTAGGGTAAGAACATGCTTGTTTGCAAATGTGTTTACATGGTTGATTACAAATTGGTTGCATACTCAATTACATAGTTCGCTATGGGACACATTATTTGACTTCATTTTTGGTCACGAATACATACTTTACATTCGAACTGATTACGGATTAGCTTAGGCGGATTGAACTGATAACTACAAGTAAATGCCCGGGTTTTCTTGGAGGGGACACCTGCGAGGGGCATATATTTATTACTGCCCGGTGTTCTTGGAGGGGACACCTGCAAGGGGTACATATTCATAAATGCCTGGGTGTTCTTAGAGGGGACACCAGTGATGGTACATATTTGTTTTTACGTCACAGCGTCATGAACTTTAAATCACTTAGAGGAGTGAGCCGCGAATGTTATGAGAATAGAATTACTTCGTGGTGCGGAATCCTGTTCGGGTGATTAGCTATCGCCGGTAACTAACGGTTTTATAGCGTGGATGTCCACGCGATATGATATTTAAATAGATTATTCAGATTGACAATCCCCGTTCAGGTGATAGCTAGTCATTAGGAAGAACGAACGTTAAATAACATGTTGGATTACGATTGGTTGGGACTATAGGGCCCCCAACAAATACACATGAATTTTTACTGTTATATTAATGTATCGGCTTCATGAACTTAGAGTAATCGTAATCATTGTTTTATACACACATGGATATTTACTGTGCCTTGTAGTAAATTGGGCAATACATACTGAAATATTTTGGTGACTTTAAATATTGGTCATGCATTCTGTTATAACAAGCTGTTTGGATAAGATTGGTACATCTTTGGTGACATTAAATTGGTCATGCATTCTTTATAAATCTTTGGGATAAGATTGTTACTTTTGGTGACATTAAATTGGTCATGCATTCTTTATAAATCTTTGGGATAAGATTGGTACTTTTGGTAACATAAAATGGGTCATGCATTCTTTATAAATCTTTGGGTTTTTTACATGGTACTGTGATGATACAGTGGACAAATACATTAATTTGAAACCTACATTTATATATAAACTAACCTTGAACATCACCGAACGTTTTGATGACAGTTGTAGCATGTTTTTCTCAGGTGTTATAGATACTTTGGCTAAGTGAAGGGATTGGAGGTTCTTTACCGTTCAAAGTTTTTATGTGATGCGCAATATGGCAAATGTATATCAATTTCAGGAAATCAACGAGATTATTTTTCAAACGACACATTTAGAGGCCGTTCTCTTGTATCTAGCACTGTGTATTATGAAGTAGCACCCCATGTGGTATTCTGCTACGTTGTGATTTTTGGGGGTGTTACAATAAAACCTTATCATTTAATCTATAAATTATCACGTTATTAGGTAGTTTTATGTGAGGGGATTTCATTGGGTAGACGTTTATACGAGTTGCTGGATTTACGATTTAAAGTGTCCTAGCTCCTTAAACGTTTACTACATGACCTCTGGATTATGATAGCCCGAATAGTGATACGAAGTTTTCACAAACTAATAAACCAAAATCATTTACGTTAAACTTTATGAAATAAAGTTTGGAAACAATCAAACTAAGACTTGACATATTACATCAGGTTGCGTGACGAGGCTGTTTACTTCCATTTGAACTAAATTTCAAATCAATCAACTACCCTATTAAGGTTAGTTCATAGTCGCACCTTTATATGTTTTTCCAAATCCCGTGGGGGGATACATGCTATAAACCATGAATACAAGTATTTTTCAACTGTATGCTATCCTGATATATTATTGCCTAAGTTTACCTTCACTTCTAATATCATTTAATCATGAACCATTAATCACTTGCGAGTGAATGCGAATATTATGGATAGATCTATCGAGATTGACGAATCCCGTTTGTGTTTACCTGTATATGAGGTAATCAAATGTACTATATTTGAGAATAATGGGTAACTTTGGCAAGTTACCTTTCTAAGAGGACATTTGTTCCTCAATAATGTCACTGAGGTGATTTCCATGTTAACGTGTTGGTGTCATGAGCTTAGGGCAATAATATTGTTTTCCATGATAATTGTAATTGTACAATTATTACCACTTATGATGACTTGTATTCAACCATTTCATTACAAACCTATGAATTTCACTCAACCTTTGTGTTGACCTTTTTAGCATGTTTATCTCAGGTAATTGAGCAACCTATGGCACGGAGTGGCATTGGACTTGAGGACGTCCAAACTTGTTATCATTCAAACTCTATGTTTTCATATGTATTTTGGGACCTCCTTTTGTAAAACTCTGAAATAATATTGAATGATAACTAAATTTTCCAAAACGTCTCTTTTGAGTCGTTTTATATGATTATGACTGTTGATTCATGAAGTAATACCCTAAATTAGCTTTCGCTGCTATATGTCGAATAAAGGGTGTTACATTATATCCCCAGAAATCGAAAATTTTGCGTACGTATCTATAAAACGTGTTTGTCATAGGAAACTGAATTAGTAATCGTAGTAGCTAAGTAGACCTTTACACCACCTTACTACATATAGTTGACATCAACTTACACTAAATCGTATGTCGAAATGTCAAGACGCATCACTAGTCACCCTAGGACAATCCGCTAACAAGTTTACTCGCCATTAAGGAATATACTAAATTACCCATTCAACGTCGACGTAATACCATGAGACTTAATAGTTGCGACGCCGTCATAGGTATAGATTCGTTATCACCCTGGAAAGGGAAAATATCATAACAGATGCATTGAGCCAAAAAGAACAGATGAAGCCATTACGAGTTTGAGCCTTAGTTATGACTATTGGTTTGAATCTTCTTATGAAAATTCTGAACGCTCAAGCCGAAGCAAAGAAAGTAGAAAATAGTAAAACTGATGAATTAGGGGGTATGAACAAGAAACTTAAACCCCATGTAGACGGAACATTATGTTTGAAAAACAGAAGTTAGTTACCATGCCTTGGTGACTTAAGAGCTGTAATTATAAAGGGTCGCATAAGTCGAAATATTCAATCCATCCGGGTTTAGAGATGATGTACCATGACTTGAAGAAATTGTATTGGTGGCCCAACATGAAAGCAGATATTGCCACCTACGTCAACAAGTGTTTGACATGCTTAAAGGTCAAGGATGAACACCAAAAACCATCTGGTTTGTTGGTACAACCTGAGATACCTCAATGGAAAGGGGAGAAAATCACTACGGATTTTATCACGAAGCTACCTAAGACGTCAAGTGGTTACGATACCATTTGGGTGATTGTTGATCATCTTATCAAGTTTGCTAACTTTCCAATGAAGGAAACTGATTCAATGGAGATATTGATGAGACTTTACTTGAAAGAAGTGGTCTCAAGGCATGGAGTGTCGGTCTCTATCATTTCTGACTGTGATGGCAGATTTACATCCTAAGTCTGGTAGTCGCTCCAGAAAGCTTTGGGTACTCGTTTTGATATGAGTACAACTTACCATCCGTAGATCGATGGTCAAAGCGAGAGAACCATTCAAACTCTTGAAGACATGTTGTGCGCATGCGTAATAGATTTTGGAAATGGTTAGGATAAACATTTACTGCTAGTAGAGTTCCCATACAACAACAGTTATCATACTAGAATCAAGGCTGCACCATTTGAATTACTCTATGGTCGTAAGTGTCGATCACCTGTTTGCTGGGCCGAGGTTGGAGATGTTCCGCTCACTGGCACAGAAATCGTTCATGAAACTACCGAGAAGATCGTACGAATTAAAAGCAGAATTGAAGATGCGTGTGATCGTTAGAAGAGTTACGCCGATGTGAGGCGTAAGCCTTTAGAATTTCAAGTGGGAGACAAAGTCATGTTGAAGGTTTCACCTTGAAAAGGGGTTATTCATTTTGGCAAACGGGGGAAGTTGAACCCAAGGTATATTGGACGTTTCAAGGTGTTAGCAAAAGTAGGAAGCATTGCTTATAGACTCAAATTTACTCAACGAATAAGAAGGGTTTATAGCACGTTTCACGTGTCTATTTTGAAGATGTGTTTGTTCGATGAATCGCTTGTAATTCCATTGGACGAGATCCATATCGATGACAAGTTACATTTCGTTGAAAAACCCGTGGACATTATGGAGCGAGAGGTCAAGCAGTTGAAGAAAAGCCGCATTCCTATCATCAAGGTTTGATGGAACTCTAGGAAAGGCCCAGAGTTTATGTGGGAACGCGAGGATCAATATTCGGTGAAGTATCCGCACCTTTTCGCCGACCCCGAACCTTCATCAAATGCAACGACTTAAGCTTTGGGGACAAAGCTCTTTAACGGAGCAAGACTATGATAACCCACAATTTCAGGTCATTTTACGTCAATAAACTCAAAACTATTTACTTTGAACCTTTAGGTGCTTACTTTTAATTTCAACCGTTAAGTTAAATCGCGTAAACCAAAAATCAATAATTAACGTAAACTGGCATTTAACAAATAAAAGTTACATCAATCAAATGTTATATAATTATTACGAAGATAATTTATAACTTTTCTTATTTTATTTTTATACTTTACGTAAAATGCTTACGTTTCAAGTTATGAACTTCCATGCATG
This sequence comes from Tanacetum coccineum, assembly GCA_026074375.1. Taxonomy (NCBI): domain Eukaryota; kingdom Viridiplantae; phylum Streptophyta; class Magnoliopsida; order Asterales; family Asteraceae; genus Tanacetum; species Tanacetum coccineum. The sequence continues at coordinate 22,723 of BQNB010016959.1, read as the reverse complement.
CATGTAGCTATGCCACCTTTCTATACTTAACCAAATACCCACAATTATACAAAATGCTCAAAATTTAACAATTCCTGTTGGTCCCACTTGAATCTATCTTGCTTAGCTTGTAAAAGGATTAGTTGTAATGAATAAATCCAAGACAACTATGGTATAAACTTTGATTGAATATACCAAAGACTATGCGAAATCTAGTCAATGATACTAAGAAGAATAAGCAATGAAACAGTAATGAGTAAGATTGTATAATACCAAACTTTCAGCTTCAATATAAAACGAACACCCTTGATAGTGTTAGGGTTTATAGAACCTTGAAGCTATGAATATCTAAAAATGTATCTAACATTATGCCCTAGGACCTCCTTTTATACACCAAGGAGTCCTACAAGGCTTACAATACTTTCCTAAGTTATCATGATCTTTTCTATAAACAAACATAATCTCTTAAACAAATAAGTTATACATATCTTATTTATAAATAACTAATACTTATCTTCGTAAGTATTCTTGTTCTCCAATCAATCTTTATCTCTTCTCTGATAAGTCTTTGATCTCATCTCTGTCAGCATAATCCTTCCAATAGTAGTAATCACTCAGCAGTTGTAACTAAGCACAAGCAGTATAACTACTTATAAGTTTACTCTAGCAATAATAACATACACTAGCAGTACTAACTTTTGTATTAGCAGTAGTAACTACTTAGTATATTTTTAGTCTTCATCTCTGGTCAGTCTTAACTTCTACTAGCAGCAGTAACTTTGTACTAACAGTACTAATATATACTAACAACAGTAACTAGCAGTAGTAACTTTTATACTACTAGTACTAACTACTTAGCATAATTTTCTTTAGTATTACCAGCAGTACTAAGTTATGCTTGACAATACTAATATATACCTGAGCAACAGTAACTCTAAGAATATCTTAAAGTCTTTTAATGCTAACAATCCTCCCCTAAACTTGATGTTCTTCTTTTGAATCTCAAGTTTCTTCATTAAAAGTCTTCACCATCACCAGGAGGATGTATTCAAACACTTTATTTCTTCTTGACCTGTTTTGCCATGAGCTTTAGGAGTTGATAACACATTTCATTCTAATAGTCAGTTCGAAGCTTCTTGTTAAGCATCTCTATGATTGTTGCAGGTGTAAGAGGGTACTTCTTCTCCACCAGCATAAAGATATGCATGTTTTGAAATCTTACAAAATGCACTCCACATGAAGAGAATAGCTTCCAAACTATTACTTTATATCCTTATAGATCTCTCCATGCTCCACTTTCCACATCAGGTTCAAACATTACTTTCAAATCTCCCCACAACACTCTCTTATAATCCTCCTCTGGCCTTCTTAACCCATGCTTTGCTTTGACCAACTTCCAGAGAGTTTCTAAGTCTTCTCTATTAATACCCTGAAACATCTGAATCATTGATGAATACCTTTTTAAGCTTCATCAGCCCTTATCAATTTAAAGTATCCCATCTTTCCTTCTTTATCAATCTTGTATTCAACAATCATTGGAGGCTTAGTGGCTAGAGGTATAGCATCAATTGCTACCTCATCATCTTGAACAATCTCCATATGCTTTTTTATCTCTTCATCCTCCTGATCATCATCACCCTTTTGCTTCTTAGCCTTTTCCTGCTCTAATTCATCACCTGCTCTTTTAGAACTACTTTCTTGTACTGTATCTTTTTAGCTTTATTTGAGCCTTCTTTCATTTTAGTATCTATATCAACAAAAATATTTACCTTTGTCATTTCTTTATCAAATAACTTTTGAATTTTGTTAAATGACTTGTTCTTTAACCGACTTTGCTTGTATTCACCCATGTGTTTCAGATAAGTTGACATTGTACTTTTCTTTTGTGCTTTAGTGGGTGGTTTGTTCCTTTTTTATTTAGCTCTTAATGCTGCAAAATGTTTCTTTCTCTTCTCCAAGAGTTCTACAAATAATCTTGCCTTCTCTTCATTTGTCAATTCCTCTTGCTCTCTTGTTTGTAGTCTTTCTGCCAGCAACCTATCAGCCTCTATCATTGCTTGTGTGTAATCCTATGATTTAATTAAGGCTATGGTGGCTTCTTCTTCCTTTTGTCTTGCAAGCCTCTCTTCTTCTTCCAATTCAGATTGTAGTTAGGCTTTAAGATTTCTAGCAACTTCTTCATCAAGTGCAATTTGATCTTTCTTTTTCAAAGGTTTTTCAAGCTCAACCATTATTGCCTTACCTTTGTCATTAGCCTGTAGAAGTTGTGATGCTTGTGAAGGTGACATTGTTGTTTTGAATTCACTTGGATCTTGAACTACAACCGCTTTAGCCTTGAGTCTTGTAGTTGTAGTTGTTGTAGCAGCAGTTGTAACAGCTTTAGGATTAGCTGCTTTAATCTTTATTAGAGTTTGAGCCAGAGTCAACTTATCAATAGTTGTTGTTAGAGCACTGGCAGTAGTAACTTCAACATTATCAGTAGTAACTACTTCACCAGCAATAGTAACTGGATTAGCATCACTAACTTCTTTTTTAGCAACTTCTTTTTCAGCAACAACTTCTTCACCTTGTAAATCATCTTGTACATTAAACAACATCTCTTCATCATTTCTTTCTTGAGTCTCATCAATCAAGGTCACTTCTGCATCAGCATCAAGATCAGCTATTTTCCTCCCCTGTTTAGATGCATCATCTTGAGCACCCAAACTAACATCATTAGAGGAATCTACCCTGCTAGCTGAACCAACATTCCTTAACCTCTTGAGCCCTGAAGTTCTTGACTTCTTTCTATTTTCCAACTGCTTGATTCTCTTCTTTAAACTATCAATCTCCTTTGCTTGAGCAGTCTTTGCTTTCTCTAAATCAAGAACCTTCTCTTATAGACTGGTACATAAACTCATCAATTTAGTCAGTTGTAGTCTATCCTTACCACTTTGAGGTGGATTATAGGAAGGGGTAGATACATGTTCCTCATTAGTAGCCTTATTAGGGATAGGCTCTGTAATACCACTGTCCTTCCTCTGTTTTCTTCTGGACTATTTCTTTTAAGGCTTAGATGATAATGGTAGAGTAATAATGGGTATGGAATAGGAATCAGTAGGAGCAGCTGAATCTTTACCAATATCTTCTGGAGCTTAAACCATCATTGTTTGGAAAAGAGGTGTGACCTTACCAGAAAAACCCTTTATTGGCCTCTTCTTGTTAGCAAACCTTAGATACATAAGAAACTTAACCCCACCCTCTAAGTTTTTCACCATATTGTCAAAAATGGACTTGGAAAAGTTAAATTTTTTATTTGTGGCAAGACAGATGATAGCAGATGCCATAGTGCTACTAAATTCATTCAATGCTCTATTCTTAGGACTAAGGCATTGCAGTATGGTATGGATAAGAAATTTCTACTGGGATGAAAAATAAGCTTTATAGAATGTAAGCTTTTGAGTAAGATTTTTGATACCCCATTCTTTCCAGTTCTGCAAAAATGGTAGCAGTAGGTAGACAATTTGTTCCTTCAGCATCTTCTAACTTAAGATCACTTCTTATACTCGTCTCAGTGATGATCACCTTCTTCTTATCAACTAGGGCTTGTATCTGACGTTCCCCATTAATTGTCTTAACCTTGGCAGTTGCCCAGAATTGTTCAATACATGTAGTATAGATGGCGGGATTCACCGTTAGCGCATATTTGATAGAAATTGCATTCAGAAAATCAATAATTCCCTCAAACCCATCACTTTCTCCGGGTTTCTCCATAAACGCAACCAAATTATAAGTTTCAGCAAACTTAGGATTCGACATTGTGTTAGGTTTTGATGATGAATGATAAAATTGAGTTAGGGTTTATGATTAGAGAGTATATCAAGGTTTAAAATTGATTAAATGAGTGATTGAAACCCTTAATCGAAGTATTTATGAAATCACCCTTAAAACGGCATTAACTTGAACTAGGTCAGCATTAAGTTAAGCTAACATATTAACTGACCCCCCCCCCCCCCCCCCCCCCCCCCCCCCCCCCCCCCCCCCCCCCCCCTACCCCCCCCCCCCCCCCACCCCCCCCCCCCCCCCCCCCCCCACCCCCCCACCCCCCCCCCCCCCCCCCCCCCCCCCCCCCCCCCCCCCCCCCCCCCCCCCCCCCCCCCCCCCCCCCCCCCCCACCCCCACCCCCCCCCCCCCCCCCCCCCCCCCCCCCCCCCCCCCCCCCCCCCCCCCCCCCCCCCCCCCCCCCCCCCCCCCCCACCCCCCCCCACCCCCCCCCCCCCCCCCCCCCCCCCCCCCCCCCCCCCCCCCCCCCCCCCCCCCCCCCCCCCCCCCCCCCCCCCCCCCCCCCCCCCCCCCCCCCCCCCCCCCCCCCCCCCCCCCCCCCCCACCCCCCCCCCCCCCCACCACCCCCCCCCCCCCCTCCCCCAAACCCCCCCCCACCCCCCACCCCCACCCCCCCCTCCCCCCCCCCCCCCCCCCCCCACCACCCCCCCCCCACCCCCCCCCCCCCCCCCCCCCCCCCCCCCCCCCCCCCCCCCCCCCCCCCCCCCCCCCCCCCCCCCCCCCCCCCCCCCCCCCCCCCCCCCCACCCCCCCCCCCCCCCCCCCCCCCCCCCCACCCCCCCCCCCCCCCCCACCCCCCAACCACCCCCCCCCCCACACCCCCCCCCACCCCCCCCCCCAAACTTTGGGGTCGACATTATGATGGGTTTTGATGATTAAAGATGAAATTGAGTTAGGGTTTATGATTAGAGAGTATATCAAGGTTTAAAATTGATTAAATGAGTGATTGAAACCCTTAATCGAAGTATTTATGAAATCACCCTTAACGGCATTAACTTGAACTGGCAGCATTAAGTTAAGCCTAACAGTATTAACTGACCCAACAGTAGGAAGTTATGCCTGACAGCATTAACTTATGCTTAATAGTAGTAAGTGAATGCCTAGCAGCATAAACTAGTACTGGCAGCAGTAAGTTTAAGCTTAACAGCATTAACTTTGATACACCAGCATTAACTCTAATTTCATTCCAAAAAGCATTTTCATCATGAATTTTGATTCTCACAAGCTCTCTTTCTGTTTTTAATCTCATAATATCTCTCATTCCTTTTTCTCCATAATTCACTCTATCTGTTTTTATATCATACAACTCTCTTTCTATTTTTCAGCTCACTATATCTCTTATTTTTTTCTCAACAATTCACTCTATCTATTTTTATATCATAAATCAAGAGCCCTAATAGATAGTTTGGTATAAAATTACATCAATTCCTTTAGTTTCATGCTATCCTCCTATAACACCTCAATTTTGTCATATATAGCAGCGGAAGCTAATCTAGGGTGTTATTTCATAGTACAACAGTCATAATCATAGAAAACGAATCGTAAAGAGACGTTTTTGGAAAATTGTGTTATCATTCATTTATTCATCAGAGTTTTTACAAAAAGTGAGGTCCCAAAATCTAGAAACGTAAAGTTTGAATGATAACAGTTTAGCCATCTTCAAGTCCATCCTACCCCGTGCCATAAGTTGCTCAATTACCTGAGATAAACATGCTAAAAAGTCAACACAAAGGTTGAGTGAAATTCATAGGTTTAACTAAAGTAGTTTGAATGCAAGTTCAATAGTGGGTTACATTGTTTTACATCCATAGTTTATAATAATTGCATGCATGTACAATTATCATAGAAAACAATATTATTGCTATAAGCTCATGACACCGAGGCCTTGGGATAATCAATAATCACAAGTAGTTTCCCCAACGGGTGCCTTTGCCAAACACCCGCATTGATATTCAAATGAAGTGCTATTGGTTACCGAAAGTATAGGTACACCGACGTGGACTCCAGTCCTAAATAGATCTATGCACAACATTCGCGCTCACTTTGAAGAGTAATTAACGGTTCATGATAATGGGGTCTTAATGGCAAAAGTAGGTACTTAAGCAATAATGAATCAGGATAGCATGTAGAAAAATACATGCATTTATGGTTTATAGCATGTATCCCCCTCGCAGGTTTATAAAATATTTAAAAGATTGAAATGTGAGGCTATGAACTTACCTTAACAGTACAGGGAAATCTGACTAATGGCAAAAGTATATGAAATGAAAGTAACGGTTTCGTCACACAACCTAGGTAATATGTCAAGTCTTAGTTTGATTGATTATGTTTTAAAACTTCATAAAGTTTAACGTATATCTTTGATTGATTAATTTTTGGAGTATTGTATCACTGTTCGGGCTATCATAATCTAGAGGCCACGCAGTATGGTTTGAGGAGCCAGGGCACTTTAAATCGTAAACCCAGCAAACTCGTCAAGACGAATACCAAAATGGAACCCCTCAAATGAAACTCCCTAGTGTCGTGATACGATAAGATTTTAAGTTTCTTCAAAAGCTAGTTGATGATAAATTACGTTAAATACATAACGTATTTGATTTATAAAGCGTCGATCGGTGATTAATAACGACAAATGTATCGGGTTTTGATAAAATTGAGTTTTATAATATTTATATATATTTTTATAATTTATATAAAAATATAATATTTTATATTTTTAAGAATATTAAATTGGCAATAAATACCCTTGAATTATAATTAATTACAAAAGTAGTCCTTTATATATATAAAGTATATATAATTTAATCCTTGAACTTTAAAACTTGGCAAGAACAATCCTTGGAGTTATAACTTTAATATAATTACAAAAATGGCCCTTGTAGTTAATAATTTCCAAAAGTTACAATATATACCCCTTGCATGAAAATAATTTACAAAACAAGTCCAAATTACATGCAAGCTTATTTTAGGTTTCTAAAAGAGATTTGCAGGTTATAGCTTATCATAATAAGCTAAAATAAGTTAGGAATAATAGCTTTTACGAGCTTATAGCTTATTGAAAAAGGTTTACGAGTTTAAAAACATAAAACGGGTCGTTTGGTTTATAAAAATTAATCCAATGGGTTAAAGCTTTTAAGGCTTGATAAAATGTTTTTAGAAATGACTAATAAGCTTATAGGAATAGCTTATAACAACAGCTTATAAGTTTAGCTTATAGATTTCAAGAAAACGAGTTATTAGGGTTTAATAGGGCTCGTTTGGTTTTAGAAATTAAAAACGAGTGAGTGTGAGCCTCAAGGCTTTTAACAATGGTTCAAACATGATTATAAGATTCTTATAAGAGTTTCAAAATATAAAAATAGCTTATAGAACAAGGATTCGAGCTTATGGTTTGGAAAATTGGGTCGAATGAGGTTTATTTTGTTCGTACGCCTAGAATTCGACTTCAAGACCTTCATTTCTTGATTTCTTGGCTTCAGTTCTGCACTTGGGACTTCTCTTCTTCCTTCTTGGCTGCTTAGAATTCCATTGGTATGTTTATGTTTGAGTTTGATGTGTGAGATTGAATGGTGAAGGGTGCGTCCAATTTATAGTGCAAAAACACCTTGGAGGCTAAGTTTGGAAGAGTAAGGACCAAGGTGAGGTGACTAAGAGCAGCTAGGGATTACAAGGAATAGCTATGGTGTGAGTATGCAAGGCTAGAAGCTAGCATGAAGATATGGGAGGCTCTTGTTTAGCCACGGCATAGATGGGAGAACAAGGAGGTGATGAGTCTTCTTGGTGGCTAAGGAATGTGATTGAGGAGCTTGTAAATAGCTTGGAGACATAGTAGCTTAGTCATAAAGGAGCTAGCTTTGTGGTTTAAGTTTAAAATGGGTAAAAATAGAGGGAAAAAGGGTGGTGGTTTTTGGCTTATAGTTCGGGTTAGGGTTTCTTGGTTTTAAACGTGTACAAGTGAAATGAAATAGAGGGAAATGTTGTTTAAATGTTATGCATTAGATTTTGTACTTTGTGCTTAACTGGCTTGTACGAAATCTTTAGGAAAAATGGTAGGAAAATGCTTATTTTGAATTCGTACATTACTTACTTATACATTATGTATTAAAAGACTTGTACATTGATTTAGAGGGAATTTATATTTGAATTTTATGCATTGATTACTTGTACATATGCCTTGTTTGCTTGTACATTAATTTTGAATGTTTATATAAAATTAGGGTTTAGACATAAACGTTAACGGATAACGTTTATTTTATGATATCGTTATGTTAAATAGATAACATACATGATAAAATGGATAATAGATTATTGACTTGATATGTTATGATGTTTGCTTGATATAAACATAGATAGAGATTGCATAGGTGGTTGCGTGAGCTTGTTTACTTTAGTTATGCAAGTTACGTTGCATAATGGAATAAAGCAAAAAAATTCCTTGTATAAAGGTGGTATATAAAGATGTTACATTGCATCTAATTTAATAGATGGATATTAAATTGCATCTAATTTACTAAATGGATAATTACATTGATGAAAATTACGGGTTGTTATAGTCCCCCATCCTTATAGAAATCTCGTCCCGAGATTTAATTGGACTTGGAAGTGATATTGGAAAATAGATGAGGATATTTGGCACGAATTTCATCTTTGCTATCCCACGTAAATTCTGGTCCTCTGTTAGAGTTCCATCGTACTTTGACTATAGGAATACGACTTTGTCTTAGTTGCTTGATTTTTCGATCCATAACTTCCACTTGTTCTTCCACAAAGTTGAGTTTGTCATTGAGCCGAAGCTCTTTTATTGGAATGACAAGGGATTCGTCAGATAAGCATTTCTTTAGATTAGAAATGTGGAAAGTATTGTGGACATTCCTGAGCTCTTCAGGAAGCTCTAGTTTGTATGCCACTGGACCGACTCTTTTAAGAATCTTAAATAGTCCAATATACCGGGGATTAAGCTTTCCTCGCTTTCCAAAACAAATGACACCTTTTTGAGGTGACACTTTTAACATAATACGATCTCCAACTTGAAATTCTAAAGGCTTTCGCCTGACATTGGCGTAACTTCTTTGCCGATCTCTTGCAGCTTGCAAGCGTTGTCGAATTTGCACTATCTTTTCAATGGTTTCATGAATCATTTATGGTCCCGTGAGTTGAACATCTCCAACTTCGGCCCAGCAAATAGGTGATTTGCACTTTCGACCATAAAGTGCCTTAAATGGTACTGCCTTGATACTGGCATGGTAACTGTTATTGTATGAGAATTCTACCAATGGTAAGTGTCTTTCCCATCCTTTTCCAAAATCTATAACACAGGCTCGAAGCATGTCTTTGAGTGTTTGAATGGTCCTTTCACTTTGTCCATCAGTTTTGGGATGATATACCGTACTCAGGTCTAATTGAGTACCCAAAGCACTTTGTAATGATTGCCAGAATTTGGATGTGAAATGACTGCCATGATCCGAAATGATATTGGCACTTCATGCCGGGAGACTATTTCTTTGATGTATAACCTTGTAAGGGTTTCCATACTATCTGTCTCTCGGGTAGGAATAAAATGTGCGGATTTGGTAAGGCGATCGACAATGACCCAAATTATGTCATGTCCGTTTGAAGTTTTGGGTAGTTTTGTGACGAAATCCATTGTTATTCTTTCCCACTTCCACATAGGGATCTCTTGTTGTACCAGTAAGCCAGATGGCTTCTGACATTCTACGTTAACTCTAGAACATGTTAAACATTTACCAACATATTCAGCGATGATTGCCTTCATGTTAGGCTACCAATAGAGTTTCTTTAGATCTTGGTACATTTTGTCAAAACTTGGGTGAATGGAATACTTCGATTTATGGGTCTCATGCATAATCAAGTCTCTTAGATTACCAAAGGGTGGTAACCAGCTTCGGTTTTTAATACAATGAGTTCCATCAGGACGTATTTCAAATGCTTTATCCATTTATCGTAAGTTTTCAGCCTTGATGTTTTCTTCTTTGAGTGCTTCAGTTTGAGATTTAAGAATTTATGAGGGTAAGTTTGGATGAATGGTCATAATTAATGATCTAACTCGGAGTGGTTTGATTCGTTCCTTCCGGCTTAAGGCATCTGCTACAACATTTGCCCTTCCAGGGTGATAACGAATTTCACAATCATAATCTGCAAGCAATTCTAGCCATCGGCGTTGCCTCATGTTTAATTCTTTTTGATGAAGAATATGTTGAAGGCTTTTGTGATCAGTGACCACTATACACTTTGTACCGTATAGATAGTGTCTTCAGATTTTAAGTGCGAATACTACTGCTCCTAATTCAAGATCATGAGTGGTATAGTTTTCTTCGTGAGGCTTGAGTTGTCGGGATGCATATGCAAAAACTTTTTCTTTTTGCATTAATACTGCTACCAGACCTTGAAGAGATGCATCACAGTAAATGACAAAGTTATCGTTTCCTTCTAGTAATGCTAAGATTAGAGCTTCATACAATTTTTGTTTTAGCAATTGGAAAGCCGTCTCTTGATCTTTTCCCTATATATACTTCTTGTTTTTCTGGGTTAATTTAGTCAAAGGCTTTGCAATCTTTGAGAAACCTTGGATGAATCTTCGGTAATAGCCGGCGAGTCCTAAGAATTGACGAACTTTTGTGGGTGTAGTGGGAGATGCCCAGTTCTTAACTGCTTCAATCTTGGCGAGGTCAACATAAAGTCCTTGACTATCAATAAGTGTCCAAGAAATTGCACCATGTGGATCCAGAAATCACACTTGGAGAACTTGGCATATAGTTTCTCTTTTTTGAGTAATTCCAAGATCATTTTTAGATGATTTGCATGTTCTTCTTCGTTACGAGAGTATATGAGAATATCATCGATGAATACTATTACGAATTTGTCTAAGTATGGTTTACACACACGGTTCATGAGATCCATGAATACAACGGACGCGTTAGTTAAACCAAATGGCATTACTTGAAATTCATAGTGTCCGTATCTTGTTTTGAAAGCAGTCTTAGGAATATCTTTGTAGGATCCCGTTTAACACTTCATAACATAGAATCAAACACGAAATAGGAACTAGAAAGGAGAAAGAAAGAGTTGTTCTAGAGAGAGAGTTTAAAGAGAGAGATGAGAGAAAGGAGAAATGGAATTATTTTAGAAATGAACAAACTAGATTTTTCTAAATAAGAAAAAGCTTATATACCCCGTCACGCTAAAGGTATGCGCGGGATATTTAACTAGGACCCGAGCTCGGGTTTTGCTTAGGATTAAACCCGAAACATATACAATATTAGATTCTCTATCGAGCCCGATTCCTGATATTATCCTATTACAACATTAACTAATTAAAGACCGAAGCTCCATCGTAGAGTGACCGAACTTCCTTGTTCGACTCAATAAATTGAGGCTAACAATCTCCCCCGAAGTGAGGTCTTGAACACGGGAACGAGCTTCCTTTATTGACTCAATAAAATTAAGGCTAACAATCTCCCCCGAAGTGAGTTCATTGATGACACTCCTTCATGAGATCAGTGAGATTGCTTTTGTCGTTTAAGCTCGAGTGTTCTTGGTCTTTCTCTTTGTTATTTGTTGTAGGCTTGTTCCTTCATGCTTTGCGATCTTGACTTTGAGCCTTTGTCATTGTCTTTATCGTCTTTGCCATCTTGCGATCTTATGTCTTTGACCAACATGCTCATACTTTTGCATTATCTTGAAAGCTT
>BQNB010016958.1:7183-70769 GCA_026074375.1 Tanacetum coccineum | reverse complement strand
TCAAGTTTCATATCCTTTACTTGATCCATCATTTGATAACATGACAACTGAATCTTCAAACCAATCTCTCGAGTCTAAAAATATTTCTCTCAAAAACACCGTTGCCCAATTTCAAAAAGATATTTCAAGAATGGAAGCACATTGTGTGATGATCGAAGTTCTTAATGGATCGAATTCCTTAAGCTTATTAAGGTTTAGTTATATTAGATAAATCTAACACAACTATGGTAGAAACTATGCTTGAATGTATTAAAGATTATGTGGAATCTAATCTTTAATATAAAGAAGAATTATCAATGAAACAGTAATTCAATGAATAAACAAATAAGATCCAATATTATTAATGATAATAATACGAATACTCTTCCAGTATTAGGGTTACAAAGACCTTGAAGCTGCGATGATAATTATCTCAAATTGCATATCATCTCTATACCCTACGACCTCCTTTTATACACCAAAGAGTCATAGTCAACATATAATCTTTTCTAAGAATCTAAAAGATTTACTAAATCTTTTCCTAAGTATACATGATCTTTACCAAAAATAACTAATACATATCGTATAAACAATCTTAACTTCTCAGCAGCATCAATCTTTAAGCAGTAGTAACCTCTGAGCAGTCTTAACATTCAGCAATACTAAGTTTGTACTAGCAGCATTAACTTTGCACTAGCAGTACTAACTCTGAACTAGCAGTACTAACTTTGTACCAGCAGTATTAACTATTTATACTAGCAGTAGTAACTACTTAGTATATTTTCCATGAAGTTCTTCAGCAGTACTAACTTCAACTAAGCAGCACTAAATTAAACCAAGCAGCATTAACTCCAGATATGAACTTCAAGCAGCATTAACTTGAACTTGAGCAGCAGTAACTCCAACAACACTTAGAAGTCTTTGAATCTCAACAATCAGCATCTAGATCCTAACAATCCTCCCCTAAACTTCATATTCTTCTTCAAAATTATCAAGTTTCTTCATTCAAAGCTTCATAAACACTAGGAGGATGCTTCCAAACACTTATTTACTTCTTTAGCTGTTTATTGATGGATTTAACCAACTGATAAGCCATTTCACTTTTATAATCAATAATAAGCTTCTTTTCCAGAATTTGTGAAAGTATAGGTGGTGAAAGGGGATATTTCTTTTCAACCAACATATAGATTTGCACAGACTGCAACATCAATGAATGAACTCCACAGGATTCATATAACTTCCAATTCAATACTTTGTAGCCTTGTTGCTGTCTCCATACATCATCTTCTACATGTGGTTCAAACATAGTCTTCAAATTACCCCATAACAACAAATCTAAGTCCTCCACTAGCCTTGTTGACTCATACTTAGCTTTAACCAATTTGTACAAATCTTCCAAGTCTTCTCTATCAAAACTTTTAAGCATTTGACTGAAAATCATGTACATCTGAGATTTTCCATTAGCTCTCATAATTTGGTAATAACTTTTTCTTTCTTCTTTGTAGATCTTCCAGCCAACAATCTTTGGAGACTTAACATATAAAGGAATAGCATCAATTGCTACTTCCTCTTCATCAGGAATGATTTTCATTAATTCTTTAAGCTCTATTGTATTTGTGTTATCGTCCACCTTTTGCTTCTTTGAAGGCTCTTTTATCAGCTCATCTCATGCTCTCTTCTCTTTTTCTTCTCCTTTTCCTTCTCCTTCCAACAGCTCTGATCTAAAATCATCAAATGTGTTTCCCCTTTTAAAAGCTCTATCAAACATCTTTTGAATAACATCAAAATCTTTCAACTTTAGATCCTTGAGCTTATGTCCTTCCATATTCTTTAGGTAATTACACATGATCTTTCTTTGTTGAGCTTTTGTTGGAGGCTTATTTCTCTTTTCTTCAGCTCTCTTTGCTGCAAAATGTTTTCTTCTTGTGTCTAAGAGTTGTTGAAACAATTTATCTCTTTCTTCAACAGACAACTCTTCTTGCTCTTCTGCTTGCAGTCTTTTAGCCAATTGATAATCAGTATCAATCTTTACCTGAATGTCATCCCATGTTTCAATCAAGGCAATATTGGCTTTTTCTATCTTTTCAGCTTCTTCTTTTGCAAGTCTTTCTTCATCATCAAATTCAGCTTGCAATCTTAAAGCAGTTTCTTCATTAAGCTTTATTTGATCTTTCTTCTTCAAAGGCTTCTCAGTTTCTATCATTATAGCTTTGCCTTTACCATGTGTCTGTTGTGGAGTTTGTGTTGTTCTTGTAGAAATACCTTGCTCTCTCTTTTGTATGACAACCTCTTTAGCCTTAGGTTTTGTACTTTTTACCTTTTCTAGTGCTTGAGCCAAAGTAATTTCTTCAACAGTTGTAGCAGCAGTTATTGTAGGAGCAGCACTAATAGTTTTTGCAGCACTAGCATCACTAACTATATCACCAGCAGCACTAACTTGAGCAGCATCAACAATTAGTTTAGCAGTATTAATAGCTTCAACTACTTCTTCAACTACTTCACTAACATTTACTCCTTTCACAACATTAACAGCAGCAGTTTGTTCTTTATCAATCATCTCTACATCTTGTTAATCAACAAAAGGACTTACTAGGGTAATATCATCGTCAGCATCTATAGCATTTATCCTCCCCTATTTAGATGCATCCTCACCTAAATCTTCATCAGAGGATTCTATCCTGGCAGTCAAACCACCCTTATATAGTCTTTTTAGCCCATGAGATCTTGACCTCTTTCTCCTTTCAAGCTTCTTGACACTCTTCTCCAAACTTACAATCCTACTTTGTTGAGAGGTCTTAGTCATCTCCAAGTCGAGAACTCTTGATTATAAGTTGGTACATAATTTCATCAATTCATTAAGTTTCATACTATCCTTATCACTTCGAAGTGCGTTACCTCTTGCGAGCAGTAAATCATTAGAAAGTTTAGATACACTCTCAAACTCAGTTTGAGCAGTAGTAACCCCATGGTTTCTTAGCACCTGGGACCACAACCTGAACTAGTTCCTTAGGAACCAGGTTTATTATGTATTGCCTTGGATTAGGTCTTAGCTATGTTACCACTGTCCTGCTCTGCTCCTAAGCTAGAAGCAGTAGTGGCAGCCCTCACTAAACTATCACCCAACTCCTTACGGACAGCCTTATCTGCAACATGAATAGGCTCACTAGGCTAAGGTACCTCAGTGACCTTTCTCTTTAGCTTCCTAGGTTGTTGCTTTTGTGGTTGAGTTGTTGTTGGTTGAATTGATGGTTGAGTAGTTTTGGTTGTATGAGTTGATGTTTGAGTGATGGTAGGTATGTGATGGGGATCAGTTTGATTTGTTGAACCTTCACCCATTTGAGCTTGATTTTGTACCACCATTATTGGAAACAGAGGTGTTACATTACCATAAAATCCCTTTCCAACCTTTTTCATATTTCCAAAAATCTTCTTTGTGTGACAAGGTACATCATACTTTCTCTTGTGAGTTGGCATCCCTTCAACTTTTTGTTTCACAAACAATTGAACAAACCTTGGATACATTAAAAACTTCCCAGATAGATTATCCAAGTTCTTCACCATACTCTTAAAAATGAGCTTTGAAAAGTTAAACTTCTAATTTGTAGCCAAGCATATAATTGCAAAAGCCATTGTGCTACTAAATTCATTCCAAGCAGTAGTCTTAGGACTTAGACTCTGCAGCACAGTGTGAATCAAAAATTTCCATTGAGGAGAGAAGAATGCCTTATAGAACGTCAGCTTTTGAGAAATTTTCTCATACCCCATTAGTGTGAGTTGTGCAAAGATTGTAGCATTGGGTAAACAATCAATACCTTCTTCATCTCCCAGCTAAAGATCCCTTCTTATAGATGCTTCAGTAACGATCACCTTCTTTCCATCAACTAGGGCATGAAGTTGAACTTCCCCATTAACTGTTTTCACCATGCCAGTAGCCCAAAACTGCTCAATGCACGAAACATATATTATAGGGTTGACAGTTAGAGCATACTTTATTTGGTGTGTATTCAAGAAATCAACAATTTGTTTAAACCCTTTACTTTTAGTGGGTTTAGACAAAAACGCAACCATATTGTGAGTATCAGCAAACTTTAGATTTAACATTTTATGTTAGGGTTTTGAAAATTGATGATGAAATTGAGTTAGGGTTTGTGATTAGGGAGAGGTTGAAAGAGTGAAATCGATGAAATGAATGAATGAAACCCTCAATCAAAGTATTTATGAAACATACTCTCAGCAACCCATTAGTAGTAACCTAGTAGTTGTAAGTTATGCCTAACAACATTAACTTTAAGTCACCAACATTAACTCCAATTCCATTCCATACTTAACAGCAGAAACCTTTAATGACATATATAATAGTACTAATTCATACAAAACTCTAGAAAAACATAAAGAGATAAAAGACTTTAGAGATTTAGCATTCCAATACTTGCAATCAAATATTGAAATCTACTTACATCAAAAGCTTTTGTAAGCAAATCTGCAACATTCTTATCAGTATAGATTTTGACCATTTATATCAACTTCTTCTCATTGCAATCTCTAATAAAATGATGCCTTATCTCTATATGCTTTGTTTTTGAATGAAAAATTGGATTTCTAATTATGCATATAGTACTGTTATTGTTAATAAAAATCTTGGTATGCATAAAATTATACCCATAATCAAGTAGTTGATTCTAAACCTAAAGCACTTGTCCACAACAACTTGAAGCAGCCACATATTCAGCTTTAGTTATGGAATTTGTAACCACTGTCTATTTCTTGCATTGCCATGATACTAATCTACATCCAAGAAATTGACAACCTCCTGTTGTAGACTACTTATCCAAGCTTGCTCTAGTATAATCACTATCAGTGTATGCTACCAAATCAAAAGGATAATCTTTTGGATACCAAAGGCCCAATTTTAGTTGACCTTTTAAGTACCTAAAAATCCTTTTCACTGCATGAAGATGTGAAACCTTTGGATTGACTTGGTATCTTGCAAAGGCACACACTGCAAACATGATGTCAGGTCTTGAAGATGTAAGATACATTAATGAACCAACCATTAACCTATACATATTCACATCCACTTCTTCACCATCTTTATCCTTGAGTAGAGGCTTTTGAGTTTCCATAGGTGTGCTTACTGTCTTGACATTAGTAAACCTAAATTTCTTTAAAATTCTAGCCACATATTTATCTTAACTAATAAATATCCCATCCTTCTTCTGGTTCACTTGCAATCCCAAGAAGAATGTAAGTTCTCCCATGGAACTCATCTAAACTTTCTCATGCATCAAATTTTCAAAAGCAATGCATAGCTCCTTCTTTGTTGAACCAAAGATGATATCATCCACATAAACTTGAACCAACAAAATATCACCTTTATGCCTTTTGATAAATAAGGTCTTGTCAATTTTCCCTCTTTGAAATCCATTGTCCAACAGATATGTTGACAAGGTTTCATACCATGCTCTAGGAGCTTGATGTAGTCCATACAGTGCCTTTTCAACCTTGTATACTCTATCAGGAAAGTCTGGATCTTCGAATCCTGGTGGTTGACATACATACACCTCTTTTTCAATCTTCCCATAGAGAAAAGCACTTTTTACATCCATTTGGTACACTACAAAATCTTTAAATGAAGCATGAGCTAAGAATAGCCTAATTGCTTCAATTCTTGCAACAGGGGAAAAGACTTCATCATAGTCAATCCCTTCTTCTTGTGTGTTCCCTTGAGCTACCAATCTTGCTTTATTTGTTATCATAACTCCCCTATCATCCTTTTTATTACTGAAAACCCATTTAGTGCCTATAGCCCTTTTTCCATTTGGTAAATCTACTAAAGTCTAAACTTCTTGTAACTTGAATTGCTGAAGCTCTTCCTGCATAGCCTCTATCCAGCTTGGATCCTTCAATGCATGAATTACCTTTTTGGATTCTTCTTGTGATAAAAAGCAAGAAAACAAGTAGTTTTGAAGGTCTTTATGGTTTGGTTCTTTGTTGAATAGAACTAACAAACCCATGTTCCTCCAAATTCTTTGACATCTTTCTTGTTTGTGTAGCTGATTGCAAATCTCTAATCACTTGATCAAGAGGATGATCTTTATGAATTCTGGTAGTTGGAATAGGACTGACTTGGATTGTTGTATCCAAATTGTTTATGTCAGCCACTGCACCATCACCTTCATCATCACTTAAGAAGTCAAGTATGCTAACATCTTCCAAAGCAGGCATTTTTAGATCATCTTGAAGTTCAATGCTCATATCTTCACCAACAGCATTAACTTCATTTGTGCTAGCAGCATTAACAGTTGAACTAACAGTATTAACACTGTTAGTGCTGTTAACATTATCTTCCCTCTTTTGATCATTACATTCATTTTCTTCACTTGGATCTTCATCAACCTTCTTTCCATCATCACTTGAAGGTTTGGATCCATCTTTATGAGAACTCTTTGGATCTTGGGAAAATGGTGGATCAACAGTCCATAATGGTAGCAAAATGTAATCTTTGACATGTTCTATCTCCTTTCTAGCTTGACCTGCATTATCACTTGCTTTTGAACCTGCAAAACCATTAGACTATATACCTGCAACAATTGGCTCATAATTCATTGTCCTTGTTAGTGCATCAATATCAAATAGCCAATCTAGTCCACTACCTACAACATTAGGTGTACTCTCTCTAAACCTAATATGCAAGTTCTCTTCCACTATCCTTGTTCTACTATTGAATACTCTAAAGGCTTTACTATTCAATGAGTATCCAACAAAGAAACCTTCATCAGCCTTACCATTAAATTTGGCTAAATGATCTATGGTATTGAGAATGGTAACAAGACACCCAAATGGTCTCATAAAACTTAAAGTTGGTGTTCTACTATGAAAAAGTTCATATGGGGTCTTGTTATGAGGCTTAACTACTAACACTCTATTTTGCACATAGCAAGCAGTACTAACTGCTTCTGCCCAAAAAGTAGTTGGCAACTTAGAATCAGCTAGCATAGTCCTAGCAGCCTCAATTAGTGTCCTATTCCTCCTCTCAGCAACTCCATTTTGTTAAGGAGTTCTAGCTACACTAAATTGTCTCAAAATACCCTTTATTTCACAAAATTGATTCATCTCTCTATTTTTGAATCAATCTTCCAATTATCACTATACTTAATCACCTTAACTTTGTTGATCCATTAGATTTTGTCAATCCTAGTTATAAAGGATTTAGAATGCCACTTGTCTATCCTTGGTAGCTAGAAAGAAAAAACTCTTGTAAATCTAATATAATCATCTATGACAACTAGGACAATACATTTTCTCTTAAGGCTTTTACAAATGTTGGACCAACAAGTCTATATGCCAACATCTTGTAAAGGGAAAATGATTAATTCTCTATTTTGGGGACTTATAAGAGGCTATGTGCAGCTTTCCCTTGGACAAGCAAACACAGGATTGTCATTTTCAAAAGGTTTGAAAAGGTAAACCTCTTACAAGGATCCCTTAACCAATTTATTCATGGTTTTAAAATTTAAGTGACCTAGACTTCTATGCCAAAGTTTAGATTCATCAGATTTGGATTTTACAAAAAGGCAAGTTAAACCTCCTTTAGGAACAATGTTCTTTAAATCAACACTATACATATTGTTCTTTCTAGGAACTCTAAGTAAAACTTGACTTTCATCAATTAACTTAAAGTTTGGTGATTACATTCAAATAAATTCCAGTGTCTTAAAAAGAACACTATTTTCCTGTCAACATTTATGAGACAATAAAGAGATTAAACTCTTAACTCTCTCACCAATAACTACAACCCATTTTTTTTTTTTCATATAAACAATCTAAGTTACCAGTTTAATGGTACTTTTCCTGTGATTTTCTCCGCTTTGGGGTTCCCTCCAAAAGCAACATATTCTCCATCTATCTCTTCAAAGTCTGTAAGATAGGACATGTTCCCTGTCATGTGCCTTGAGCATCCACTATCAATCACTCCTTGATCCTATAAATCTATTTGTGGATTGCCCTGCATAATAGATAAGAAAATTAGTTTCTTTTGGGGATCCAAGCCATCACTGACTTGGATATGCCTTGTGCATCAATATAATCAAACTTTTTTAGGCGGATTGATGTACTGTTATGTTTAGAAACATGGTCTAAAACTTTATTCTTTGGTTTCCAAACCAAACAAGCTAAGGCCTTAATAGCATTAAAATTATTTCCCTTAACAGCATTAACTACTGCTTTTGGCCTAGCAGTATTAAATTTTTTACCCCTAACAGTATTAACCATTTGATTAAAATTACTATTTGTAAATGCTGTATTTTTCTGAATGGGCCTCTTAACAGTTGAATGTGCTAATTTAGAAAGATATGTCATTAGTCTAGCATCATTAACTGTTGTTTTTGAGTGAGCATTATTAACTTGTCTAGCAGTATTAACCAATACTGCTGCTTTTGAAATATTTTGTCTAGCAGTATTAATTGATACTAAACCAGATTTCATTAGTTCTGCTCTTGGAACTATGTTCTTTTTAGCATAGGGGTGAGACTTTTTAGCAAAGTTTTGATGATTCACCCTTTGAGCATTGTTCCAAACATGTTTTACCATTCTTTGATATTGAAACTATTTTTGATGGTATTAACAATCAACCTGCAAATGATCAAAGCTTACACACATATAGCAGGCCTTATTAAACATCTTAAAATTACTTCCTAGTTTTTGAGACATCATATTGTTCCAATTTATTTGATTGCCTCTTAGTCTGTGTGTGTTTTGCCTATGTTGCTCAACTTGTTTAACAATTTTCCTAGCAGTTTTTGTTTGTGGTTTAGACTTGACAAACTCTTTGTTAACAAAACTAGGCTTAACTGTTTTCCTTTCTATCTTAGGCTGAGACACTTCCTCTTCCTCATTATCTGACACGCATTCTTCAATGATTGGGGCATCATTATACTTTCTAACTACCTTAGGCTCTACCTTAGATTCTTCTTTAAGCTCTACCTTAGGCTCTTCTTCACTAGACTTAGCTTTATAGTTCTCAGCTACATGCTTATTAGAAAACTCATCTAAACCAATAAAAGACAAGTCAGGTGTTAGAGGCATGAATTTCCCTATGTGGGGAGGTGGAACTGCATTATAGCCTAAACCTTTCTTGTAATTGTCAACTATCTGACACTCTATGAGCTTGTCTAAACCTTTAGATGCATTTTCAAACTTTTCTATATTAAATTGAATGTCATCTTTTTCTTTTTGAACTATTTCAAGCTTCTTCCTAAGTTGTCCAATAGATATTTCTCCTACTTGAATTTCCCATTTTAATTTCTTTATATCTGCTAAATAAATAGACTCATTTTCTTTATAAATTTCAAGTTTATCTTCCGCTGTCTTTAAACCTGTCTTATAATCTAGAACCATTAATTCATATTTCTTAAAATCTTTTAATAGTTTTTCATTTTGAGATTTAGGAAGTTTAATAGTTTCCAAACAAGATTTTGAACATTTAGAATCATTGGATACCTTTGCGTCAAAACTTGAAGATGTGAAAGCCATGAGTGCATAATTAGGTCCTTCCTCTGCCTGATCACTCCAGTCATATCCACCAAGACCATCACATAACACCAAAGCTATAGAAGCAGTTGTTTCCACTGGCACATTCCTTCTTGAGCTTTCCTTGTTCTTGTTATCTTGATTTCTTAGAGCTCTGCATTCTCTTGCAAAATGTCCTCTCTTGTAGCAATTATAGCACTCCACTTTAGACTTATTAAAACCAATAGTTTCATTGCCATTAACAGTAAGCTTCCTTCCAGTGTTCTTTAAAAACCTTCTGGCCCTCATAGTCAACATAGCCATTTCCCATCTCAAATCCATCTCTTCCATGTCATCTGGATGGATTTGTTACAAGTCCTCATGTACAAGTTGAAGACTATTTGGTTGACTAGCAAGGAATGCACAAATAACAGCATCACTCAAGTTATCAATATTTTTATAGTAAGCAGCATTAACTTGAGTGCTAGTAGTAGAAACTCCATGAGCAGTATTAACTGATCCATTAGTACTGTTAGTGTTGTTATTTGATGAGGACATAAAAGCCATGTTCTGTGTGATTGAACTTGAGCTAGACGTTCCTTTAACTTCTGGTTCATAGACCTTGAGGTTGTTATAGAAATCATCATGCTTATTGTATCTAAATCCGGTTTATTCCTCCACACAACAGCATGTGTGCTCCACTCAAGTGACAAACTTCTTAATAACTATTAATTAACATCTTCTTGTGAAAGCTTTTCATCCAAAAGCTCCAATTGAATCACAAGCTTTTAAAGCCTATCAAAAGTTTGATCAAGCGTATCTGTGCTTGGAGCAGTGAAGTTTTCATATTGCTGCTTTAAGAGATTTCTTTGAGTCTTTCTTGTAGCTGCATTCCCACCAAATCTCTTTTCTACAGCTTCCAGCAACTTCTTAGCATCCTTTAAAGAGTTAAACTTTAACTGATGTTCATTGGGAATGCCTATCATTAAAGTACTTCTAACTTTTACCTCTAATCTTCTCTAAGCCTTTTCTTTAGTAGTTGCAATAGGCATCTCTATCATAACACCATCTACAATTTTTGTTTTTGGGAAGGTTGCACCATTCTCTATGACTTCCCACAGTGCATAGTCTATTATCTGGATATATTGTTTAATCCTTATTCTCCATATCTCATACTCACTAGGTTTGAGCATGGGAACTTTGGATGCAGCCACCATGTGTACAGAATCTTGATCCATCTCTTCTTTATCACAGCTTCTCAACAACCTCTGATACCACTTGATGATCCCAGTTCTTAATGGATCGAATTCCTTAAGCTTATTAAAGTTTAGTTATATTAGATCAATCTAACACAACTATGGTAGAAACTATGCTTGAATGTATTAAAGATTATGCAGAATCTAATCTTTAATATATAGAAGAATTATCAATGAAACAGTAATTCAATGAATAAACAAATAAGCTCTAATATTATTAATGATAATAATATGAATACTCTTCTAGTATTAGGGTTACAAAGACCTTAAATCTACGATGATAATGATCTCAAATTGCATATCATCTCTATACCCTACGACCTCCTTTTATACACCAAAGAGTCATAGTCAACATACAATCTTTTCTAAGAATCTAAAAGATTTACTAAATATTTTCCTAAGTATACATGATCTTTACCAAAAATAACTAATACATATCGTATAAACAATCTTAACTTCTCAGCAGCATCAATCTTTAAGCAGGAGTAACCTCTGAGCAGTCTTAAACCTCTGAGCATTCTTTAACTATCAGACTGTATTAATATTGTACTAGCATATTTAACTTTGTATAGCTAGTTACTAACTTTAAACTAGTATAACTTGTAAAATTATGATTAAGTAGACTCAAGTGCGAACTCCATCCTCCATGTGCTAAATGTTTTTGAATATCGATGCACATGTTGAGGGGGAGCAGTTTTAAAAAGTAAAACCATCGAGGTACTAAATGTTTTGATATATATCACTAAGTACCTTGATTGTTGTTTTCAAATGGTTTTAAGGCTGAGAACAATACCAAAAAACCGACCATGTTTTTTAATTAATTAGAGTTATAAGGTGGTTAGGTATAGGTATTCATTCCCACGATCTAGCCTGAACTAGAGGGATCTACCCATGGACATTTCATTAGTTAGAATAGAAGTCCTTAGGTATGATAAAAAGGAGAAAAAGTGAGAAACAGGGGATAATGCATACTAAGACAGAGCTAACACTGGAACAAACCCAACAAGGTGTTAGTGATGAAGTCTTGGTAAGCATTGAAGGGGTTGAAGAATAAAAAAGAAAAGTTAAGATAAAGGGTGAAAAGAAAGAAGCCCTCCTTACACTTAGGCAGAAACCGGGTCAATACATAAACTGTCAGAAACACTAAGCTGTTATCTGGTATTGAAGACAGTCGTCATGGACTCAGTGACGCAATGCACAACCCTCCTCAACCACTCAAGGTCGAAAAGACTCTTGTTTCAAAACTCACAGAGATTACACTCATTTCTATTGACTTTCTCACTTTGAGATTGTTGATATTGAAAAGGAGGCAATCAGCTCCAGCCTCCGATTACTAAAACCAAATGTGCACTATTAAGAGCCAATAAAGAGATCATCCATAAATCTCTCTAGGACACTTATCCTTATAAACTGGTTTCTACCACACTGTGAAAACTGGTAATATCTTAAGAGTCCTACGCATTATCCTTGTAATTTTGCCAGAACATCAGAGTGATACGTATGTATTCACAATGACGATGGAAATCCTTCCAAAGCCAACATCAAACAAACTCTATGGAAGGTGACTTGTGAGATCCTGTATGGATCAAACTTGTGACACTGGATATCGATTCGGTCTAGAATATGAATTGACGATTGATGAATTTTGAAATGCTTAAAACTCTCGATGTGTCACAAAATCACTTTAGCAAGTGACATGTCGATTGATTTTCACAAATCAATTTTTATTTAATCGGTGAGACAGTAACTCAATGGTTCACTCTTATCGTGTTGTCTGCTTTGAGACGTTCCGGTAATGAGAACAAGCTGAGTACGATAAATCTAATACTTATGTGTTAGAAAGATTCAATATTGCAAGCTGGAAATCCTGTCAATAAGATTCTTCTTAAATTGAATCTACCTGATCACAAGTCGATCCTCATGGATTTAAAGGTTAATCCAACCACACGGGCAAATAACAAAGCTATATTCGTCCCCTGGCTTTATTGCTAATTGTTTTATTGCATATATATATAAAGATGGACGTGGAGGTACCTGATTCCAGCAGACTCAAAGATTTATAGTCACATGCTCATACTCGACCGACAAATACAAGGACATTATGAAAGCTCAAGTACATGTTTCAAGACTTCTGCTACTCTGATACCGTACGTATTTCTTAAAGTGATGAAGTATTAAAGTCAAATAATTTTAAAGATATTTCTGTTACTCTGATACCGCACGTCTTCCTCGAAGTGACAAAGTGTTAAAGTTAAAGAATTTTAAGAAAGATGCCTTATTCAAGCTTTCAAGACAAAGAAACAAGAATAGTATGAGCATGTCGGTCCGAAGGTCACAAGTACACAAGATGGAAAAACATCACAAGATGATGATAAAAGATTATGCTTGGTTGCTGATCTTAAGTAGCTAAAGATCACTTACAAGTCAAGATTAAAGGAACAAGCTCAAGCCTAAAGTCAAAGATCACTACAACATATCACAAGTTAATGATTGAAGTTTAAAGACTACGAGCTCAAGATAGAAGACAAGCATAGTATGCTAGGATTAAGTGGTTGTAAAATGGAGTGACCTCCCTTAAGGGGAGATTGTTAGCAATACAAAAAGTATCGGTCACTTCCATAATATCATAGATAAGCTCGTAGTATAGTTTTTGGAACCTTGATAAGGTAGAAATGACAAGGCTCATGGATAGCCCATGCTAAAGCCCATGGCCGGCCATATGTAGACATATAAATACCCCTCTCCACACCTTGGAGAGGGTTGGTTGTTCAATTTTACATTTTCATATCAATCTAATATTCTCTCTTCTGTTCTCTCTCTAAAAGTGTTCATCCCTCCACTTTCTCTCTCTAGTTCTTGTTCATTTGATTGTGAGATTAGATAATATAAATATTCTACAAGGAAGAGCGCCTGTTTCAATGGAATAAACTTGTTTAGACCGCTTTTGTAAAATCTATATGTGCAGTATGTTTTAGTAAAATGTCACACCCCCAAATGGGGCATGGACAGAATACGTGTTTGAGGGCGTGACGTCATAATATACATCACACAAAGCACGAGAGAACGACCACTAATGGACGTTTTGAAAATCATAACTCGTTGCATTATTTATAAAATAGATAAGTCGTACAAGATTCAAAAGAAATTAAACATTTGCGGAAGCGTAAGTAAAATGTAGCGGAAGCATAATTTAGTTTTCAAAAGACAACGAGTATGAATGATAATAAAGTCTTGAAAATCATAACTCGTTGCATTATTTAAAAAATAGATAAGTCGTACAAGATTCAAAAGAAATTAAACATTTGCGGAAGCGTAAGTAAAATGTAGCGGAAGCATAATTTAGTTTTCAAAAGACAACGAGTATGAATGATAATAAAGTCTTGATAAATGGTATCATATTGCACGTAGACTCCACATAGAACGTCAAAGAAGTCCAAAGCTAATCACCTAAGAAAAACATGCTAACAACGGTCAACATAAATTTGAGTGAATTCATACGTTTAAGTAAAGTATTTGCGAGAATCAAAAATGTTTAGTGAATACTGCTTCACTCACAGTATTATAAAAGAAGCATTTAGTAATCAGAAACGTTCAACAAAAGTAATGTGGACAACAAGTTATAAAATACACGTGACAGTTATAACAGATACAACTTCATATAAAAGATATTTATGTTGCACTAAGCTCATGATACCGAGGCTAAATGTAATGGAAGCATGCAAAATGCTTTAATAAACTTGCACTGGCGGGTGCCAACATGGCACTTCACCGTATCACTCGACATGGCATACGTCCATTGATCATGTAAGAGCTACTTACACGGACGGGGATGATTAGTCCCAATAGATCTATCTACAACACTCGAGCTCACTTACCAATCCAACTGATCATAAGTAACTAATGGTTCACGATAACTCGGGCATACAAGTTTCAACATTTACTTAGGTGACACGTAAACAAGATGGGAAAAACGTAAAGCATTTGTGTCTAATGCAAAAGTAACCAGCGTATTTCCAAAAGAAAGGCTTTAAGTAATTGCATCCATAAGTAAAACAAAGTGTGATATTAATCATGTAACCGAGTTTGCAAACGAACATTTATAAATGTTTGAAATCATTAGAGTAAACAAGTTTGTAAACGAGTGATATGTGTGAAAACACATATCCATTTATACCTTAAAAGGCCCAATTAAACCCAAAAACACAGTGAAAATGGAAAAAATATGCTTGTTTTGTGTTTTTGTGTGTGCAGGTACGGATATAGCAAAAATCACATGAAAACGATCAAAAACGGGCAACCCGAACACGAGGAACGGAAAAGCACAAAAGAAGCCAGGGACTTATTCTGCCAAATTGGAAAGATGTTATACACTAGGGATTGAATTGTAAAAATACTTCACAAAGACAAGGACCATTGTTGCCATTTACCCAAAGTTACACTCTTTTACCCGTTTTTAGTTGAAAAATGGCGCCAAGGGCTTTGTTACTGTTCATTCATCTTCTCCAAATTACCACTCAGTCAAAACAAAGGGTTTTTCATAATTGAAGGTCATTAAGGACAATTCAAGTGATCTATAACATAATGGCAAGGAGTAAGATGTCATTCTCATTGATTAAATCAAGCAAAAGGCCACGTGGAAGAGGGGAAAGCACAAAATATTTTGGGTTTTACACTACAATTACTCAGAGAGAAAGCACAAGAGCTTCAAAAGTCCTTATTTGCATTCATAAGCTCTCATTCATAAGTCAATTTTACTCAAAAGCTCACTATAAGCTCTCAATAGCTCTCACTAGTCTCTAAGCTAGTGATAGAGCTTAATTCAGCCGTAATAATATTTAAATCAATAAATCAGCTAAATATCTTATGCTTATTGGATTTTTAAAGCTTATGGAAGGGGAGCTAGATTTGGAAAGGCTCCCATGGACTTTACTGGCTTATCTCTGATAAGCCAGAGCTGTAGATAAGCTCTAAGAGCAATCTGCTTCTGTTTAGCTAAAGCCATTTGTAAGTTTCCTTTTAAATTCCTTTGTCATTTAAATTTCAGCATAATAATTGTTTATTTGCTTACTAGCTTTGCTTATCTGCTTATCTAGTTGTTGAATTGGGCTTATTTGTGTTTCATTTTGATTATTAATCATGTTTTCCTATCTGTTTTTAGTTAATATAGTTTAGAGTTTAGCTTTTCATAATTTGTCTTTAAAATCCATAAAAACCAAAAAAATTAGATATCATAGTTGTAGATCTTTGATTCTAGCCTATTCAGTTGTGGATTTATGTTTGTTAAGTTAGTTATAAGCTAGTTTTCATCTGGTAATTAGGTCTTGTTAGCTAGTTTTCAAAATCATAAGCTCAATTAAAATCTGTCAATAGCCAAAGGGGTGTTTGGAATAACAAAGTTTGACCTCTAATAGTCAAACTGAGTTGTTCATTTTGCTTGAGTTAAATTGATTATCATTTAAAAAGAGTAGTTAAGCTGTGTGTTCAAATTAGTTTTCAAAATCTAAGTAGTCTTAGCTCATTAAGAGTGTTTTTGCACCAGGGGAATTTCCATTTTTCTTTGATAGTTAAAAGTTTGATCAAAGTCTTTGTAAGCTTGGTTTGTGTGTGTATTGAGTCACTACACACTTAATAAGTGTATCTAGTGCAGGAGTAACCAATTTGGTTACCTGCATTAGTGGTTTACCCTTTTTGTCTTTTACATCAGTTAGTCACCATTGCAGTCTTAAACTGCAGTGGCTTTTGGATCAAAGTTAGGATTAGCTCAAGTAGTTTTTAGACTTTTAAAATTAGTAAGTTCATAGATTGCATATAGGATAATTTAGTTTTAGACTTATCTTCAAAATTCTAGCTTAATATCTTAGGTACATTTTCTCTTAAAGTTCATAAAAATCCAAAAAGACCAAAATCAGTAGGAAATAGAAGTAGTTTTTTAAATTTTGATTTCTAGCTTTAGGTGTTTGTTTTTATGGTCTATATTAGTTGTTAATAAATAGATAGATAAGCTTTCAAAAGCTCAAATTCAGTTCTAGCTTATAGTGCTTTTTAACTTGTTAAGTTTTTGAATGAATTGTGTTTATTTCTGAGTTTGTAGGTTTTATCCTTTGATTCGGTTAGGATTAAGTGTTAGAGAGAAGAGTAGCTTATTAAAACTAGTTAGCAGACATCTTAAGGATTCTAAAACAGTTTTTGATTTGTAATTTGTGCTTAATTTGAGCTTTGTGCAAGTGTTTAAGTGGAAACAAGCAATTTTGAGATTAAAAGCACACTTACTGCATCAGCTTATTTCACAAGTTGTTTTAGAGCTTAATATTGGTTTTCAGCTTATACTCCTTTCATTAAAGTTGTTCAAAAAAGTGAGTTTTATAAGTTCTAGCTTTTGGTTTTCAAAAAAAAATGCAAAAAATGGGTGTATGCCAGACTCGAACCCAAGACCCCTCGCTCACATGCCCAACGTGTTAACCAGTTTGCTTCAATAGCTCATCCATCCATAACTTACACAACTTAATCTTTATACTCATTTTGTCCAATAAGCATTATAAGCTGTTACAGCTTATTTCGTGGCTTATTTGATAAGTTTTGCTTATAATTTTATTTTTCCTAGGATTTAAATAGTTTAAGCTATTTTCTGAAATTTTTCTAGAATTTTTAGAGTTAATTTAGTATTTTTAAACATTTATTTTTATTAAAAACTTTAAAAAATCATAAAAAATAGAAAAATAATCAAAAAAATATAAATCTTTTTTAGAAAATTTTCTTTTATCCTAAAGTTCATAGGAAAATTACTTTTGCTTTCGTAGGATCTAAATTGCAAAATTTCGTTTTCTAAAGAACGGGATTCGTTCTCGTTTTCGTTTTCCGTGTTTTAACGTTCGTTACAACTCCGTTTTTGTTCTAGTTTTCTTTAAACTTACTTTTTAGTCAATTAGAGTCCATTAAAAAGAAAAATTTTAAGTTAGGTTTATTTTTAGTGATTTAGGGTTTTTAACCTCCGTTTAAGGTTCCCGTTTTGCGTTTTTTTAGTTAAAGTTTAAATTTCCGTATCCTTTCTCTTGTCTTTATCCTTCTGACAGTAGAAACTCTTCTAACAGTTGTAATCTTTCAGCAGTTGTAACCAGCAGCATTAACTTTTATTCCAGCAGCACTAACTGTGTACAAGCAGTAGTAACTACTTAGAATATTTTCTTCATTCTTCATCAGCAGTACTAAGTTACACTAGCAGTACTAACTTTATGCTAACAGTTGTAACTTTACTCAAGCAGTACTAACATATACTAGCAGTACTAAGTTACACTAACAGTAGTAACTTTTATACTAGCAGTATTAACTACTTAGTAGTATTTCTTCTAAGTCTCTGAGCAGTCTTAACTTCCATTAGCAGTAGTAATATATACTAGCAGTAGTAACTGACAGTACTAACTACTTAGCATATTTTTCACTAATTATCACTAACAGCAGTAAGTTATGCTTAGCAGCAGTAACTCTAACCTTAGCAGTATTAACTCCAAGATCATCATGAAGTCTTTTGATCCCAACAATCCTCCCCTAAACTTGATGTTCATCTTCTGAATCTTCAAGTTTCTTGATTAAAAGCTTTATCTTCACTAGGAGGATGCATTCAAACACTTCCAGGATTCTTGACCTGTTTTGTCATGAGCTTAAGAAGTTGATAGCACATTTCATTCCAATGGTCAGCTTGAAGCTTCTTGTTGAGCATTGCTGTGATTGTTGCAGGTGTAAGTGGATACTTTTTCTCTACCAGCATAAAGATATGCAGATTCTGAAATCTCACAAAATGTACTCCACTTGAAGAAAATAGCTTCCAAACTGTCACCTTGTGTCCTTGTAGATTTCTCCATACATCACTTTCTATATCAGGTTCAAACATCACTTTCAGATCACCCCATAACACTCTTTCATATGCCTCCTCTGGCCTTGTATTCCCATGTTTAGCTTTAACCAACTTCCAGAGTGTTTCCAGGTCTTCTCTGTCAATGTTCTGAAGCATCTTAATCATTGATGAGTACCTCCTTGAACTTCCATCTGCTCTTATGAGTTGAAAGTATCCCATCTTTCCTTCTTTGATGATTTTCCAGTCAACAATTATTGGAGGCTTAGTGGCTAATGGTATAGCATCAACTGCTATTTCTTCTTCATCAACAACAATCTCCATATGCTTTTTCATCTCAGCTTCTTCTTGATCATCATCTATCTTTTTCTTCTTAATTCTTTCTTGTTCTAGCTCTGTGCCTGCTCTTTTAGAACTGCTTTCTTCTGCTCTTGTTACACTGCCTTCATCTTTCTCTTTACCTCCTTTCACCACTTCAGAATCCATAGATACAAATGAGTCTATCCAACCCATGGTCTTGTCAAAGGCCTTCTGAACTTCATCAAAGCTTTTGTTCTTTAACTGACTGTGAGTATATCCAGCCATCTTCTTCAGATAGGCATACATTTGATTTCTCCTTTGAGCTTTGGTTGATGGTTTTCTTCTCTGCTCTTTTGCTTTAAGTCTTGCAAAATGTTTCTTTCTTTTATCCATGATCTCTACAAACAGCTTTGACTTTTCTTCAACAGTCAACTCTTCCTGCTCTTGTGCCTATAATCTTGCAGCTAGCTCATAATCTGCATCTATTATAGCTTGAACATTATCCCATTTAATAATGTTTGCATCTTCTTCCTTTTGTTTTGCAAGCTTCTCTTCTTCTTCCAATTCAGCATTTAACCGAGCTTGAAGTTTTTGAGCAATTTCTTTATCAATCAAAATTTGATCTTTTTTTCAAAGGCTTCTCAGGTTCTATCATCTTTTCTTTAACTTTGTCTTTAGCCTGTGAAAGTTGTGATGTTTGTGAAGATGTTGATGTTGTTCTAAATTCACTTAGATCTTGAACTACAACTCCTCTAGCCTTGGGTCTTGTAACAGCAGTTGTAGTTGTTGTAGCAGCAGTTGTAACAGCTTTGGGTTTAGCTGCTTTGATCTCTATTAAGGTCTGAGCCAGAGTCAACTCATCAACAGTTGTTGTTGCAGCACTGGCAGAAGTAACTTCAGCAGTACTAACTACCTTTTCAACCTCAACTTCTTGCTCATCAAAAAATCCTGTATCAAACATTAAATTATCATTATTCCTCTCCTGAGCCTCATCAACCAAAGTAACCTCTACATCAGCATCAAGATCAACAATTTTCCTCTCCTGTTTGGATGCATCCTCCTGAGCACCCAAACCTTCATCTTCAGAAGAAACAACTTGTGCAGATCTACCAACCTTCCTTAACCTTTTAAGACATGGAGTTCTTGACTTATTCCTCCTTTCTAGCTTCTTGACCCTTGATAACGCCTAAATTATACATGTTTTCTATGGCGTTATTTATATATATTTGATCATTTCTCGTGAACTTTCGATACTTAATTAAGCTTAAAAGATCTACCAACCTTGTATAATCTTATGAGCCTGTGAGTTCTTGACCCTTTCTTCTTCTCAAGCTTCTTTACTCTCCTTTTTAAAGCTACAATCCTCCAATGCTTGATTGGTCTTTGTAGTTTCTAGAGCAAGAACTCTTTTAGACAGTTTTGTACAAAGTTCCATCAATTCAGTAAGTTTCAGTTTATCCTCACCACTGGTAAGCATCAATTGAATTGTAGGTATCACTTGCCACATTTGTTAGTATCATCTGTCTAACAGGTTCTTATGACACTAATTGAGGATCCTTATGTCGTTTCGCTCAGTTTTCCATCTAATCAGTTGTCAATCTGGGGTTAGAATTAGATGTTGAGGTAATCAGAGGGTGTGTATGATAGGAATCTATTTTTCTCTGAAACCTTCACCTACTTTTCTTAAAGCTTGATCATCCTGTTAGGAATAAAGGTTGTTTCCCTACAAAAAAGTCCCTTTCCATGCCTCTTCACAGTTGAGCAAAGACCTTCTTAGTGTGAGAAGGTGTAACATAAAAATCTTCTTTGATGTTGAGGACATTCATCCTTCAAACTTTTTATATTCCCAGGAACACTTGCCCAAACCTTGATAACATTAGAAAATCTAGAACCCCACCCTCTAAGTTCTTCACCATATAATTATAAAAAATGTACTTTGGAAAATTTGAATTGTTTGTTTGTGGGCAAGAACGATGACAACGATAGCCATATGCTACTAACTGAGAGTTTGCGGTGTGAATCCAATCAGTGATCTTAGCACGAAGCGTTAGCAGAATTGTATAATAAAAAACCTTTCCATTATTAGCAAGAATGCTTTGTAAAAAGTAAGCTTTATGTAAGTTCTTTCATGACCTCATTCTATTCTAATGTTCTGGAAAAAGGAGCATTGGGTAGACCCATTTAATACCAATTTCATCACAAGTTTAAAATCACCTTCTTAACAGATGCTTTTAGTGACGATCACCTTACTTCACATGCCACTAGGCTTGTATCTATCTCACATTTCCCCTATGACATATTTATATTTTCATTAGCAGTAGCCCAAACATGGCTTCATGGGCATGAAGTATAATGTGGGATTGACGGTTTAAAAGCATAATTGATGGGATTCCGCATTCAAATATCGAACAATTTGCCAAAACCCTTTCACTTTTATTTTAGTGGTTTTTAGGCCAAAACGCGGACCTATGTTGTTGAATCACATCGCGGGCAAACTTTTATAGAGCAACATTGTGAATGGTTTTTGATGATAACATATAAATTTGAGTTAGTTTTTTGATTAGTAATGAGCTATTATCAAAGGATTGATAATTGAGTAAGTGATGAATGAGAAACCCGAAATCCAAAGTTATTTATAAGATCACCCTCAACAACAATAACATAACAGCTACTAACTATAAACTAGGCAGTAGTTATATTTATCCTAAACAAGCATAACTATGTCAATAAGCAAGTAGTAAGACCCAACAGTATAAATGATGCCCTAACCGCATTACAACATTTTGCATGCGAGCCTAGTAAGTTATGGCCTAGGCAACATTAAATTACAACAAGTAATAGTAAAGTTTGTTGCTTTAGCATTAACTTATGGTTAACCCCAGCATTAACTCCATTCCATTCCAAATAGCTTATTCATCATTAAAGAAACATATTTAATAGTGTTTTAGCAAATACTCTCTGTCTGTTTTTGAGATTTTCTCTCTATTTCTTTTGTTTACAACCGTCATGTCTATTTGCTCAATTCTCTGTGTCTTTTTTGCATTTCCACCCCTCCCCCCCCCTCTCCCCCCCTCCCCCCCCCCCCCCCCCCCCCCCCCCCTCCCCCCCTCCCCCTCCTCCTCCGCCCCCCCCCCCCTGTCCTCCCCCCCCCCCCCCCCCTCCCCCTCCCCCCCCCCCCGCCCCCCCATCCTCCCACCCGCCTTCCTTCCCCCCCTCTTGTTTCAATGCATTTTACTTCCCGACAATTCCTCCTGTCTGTTTTTTTGCTTTCTCAATCATCTCTCTTTCTTTTTTAATAACACTCACATTAGACTCTTAATTTCTTTTTTCCCCTCCCACTAATTACGGTGTCTAGTCTATTTTTTTATATCACACAGCTCTCTTTTTTTGTTTTTTTCCACTCACAAATACTCTTCAATATCTTTTTCTCCACTAATCAACTATAAGTCTGATTTTTATTTATCACGACCCAGACTCCTTTTGTGTTTTTATAACAAATTTCTTACAAACTCTCTCGATTTTTCTCTTTTATAGCTTGCACAAAGTCACGTTGGTTCATCTCACATCTCTCTTTCTAGTTTTTTTTAATTTCATTCTCATCAAGTTTTCCTCATGCATTAACTTACAATATGAATTATAACAATACCGATACGAATACGTACTACACAAGCATTAACGAATACAGTAGTAGTAACAACTAGCGAGCACTATCATATACTTACCATACTAACCTTGAATTCAATCCTTACAGTTTTTTTTTCCACTCCATATACAATCCATCATTTTGTATGTAATATTCCGCTGCATAGTAATACAATTAAAACCCTCCCCCCTTCATCATAACTTTCAAGGTTTAAGCATTCTAAAATATCATGAGCAAATCCAGATATTAACAATCTCTAAACGCAACAACAAATGCTTTTATGAGCAAATATAACAACTGCAACATAATGCTCAATGTGAAAATCTTGATCACCTGAATAAAGCATCATTTCACATTGGCATCTGCTGAATAAAGTGAATGCCTAAATCTCAATGTGCTATATGTGTCTTTAGAGTGAAAAACATGGTTCTTCTCACATAGCAAAATAGTACTATTATATATCAATATGAATCTTAGTCTTGCATAATTATATCTAGATTCCAACAATTACTGTTGGATCTAAAGCACATTCCATTTCCCATGAGCAATTGGAAGCAGCTAATTTATTACTCATCTTCAGTTGTGGAATTTGCAACCACATCGACAGATCTTGCATATTTTCCAGTGAAATCAATCTATCATACAACACCAAAACTCCAGAGGATTTGACCACCTCTTGTTATGACTTCCTATCGTAAAGCTTGCTCCTTACTTATTCCATGCATAGTCACTACCTTATATATGCCAACCAAATCAAAAGGTGCAAAACCTTGGGATACCAAAAGGCCTACTTTAAGCTGACCTATTAAATCATCTAAAGAAGTTCCAATTTTCATGTTTTTTTTCACAGCATGAGTAAGATTAAACTTTTTCGGATTATGAACTTGTGAATCCCTCTTTCAAGCAACAAAAAGCACAGACCATAAATCCACATAATATGGATTACCAAGGTCCTTTTGACGATGTTAGCAGAACCTCAAATGTAAATCCACTCCATTGCTCTATATAAGTTTCATCCTACATCTCTTCAAACAGCCAGCATCTGTATGAGAAAAGGCTATTTGGTTATCCATAGTGTGCTTGCTGATTTATATTACAAACCTAAATATTCTTAAAACGCAGTCCACCTCCCTGTCTCCTTGGCTGATAAAAAATCCCTCTACTTTATCTTTCATCTTCCATCTTTTCCGCTCTCAGTCCGTAGTAAAAATTGAGTTCCCCAGCCCCATAGAACTTCATTTTATTTAAAAAAATCATCTTATGCATCCAGTAGTTCCCCCCCCCCTTCCCCCCCCCCCCCCTTCCCTCGCTCTCCCCTCCTCCCTCAAAATTAGTGCATCATACTTCTTTGATAGAGCCAAAAATGATACCCAGTATCTACCATATATCCTTGAACTAAACTAATACTAGCACATTTGTCCTCATTTGTCTTATCAAATGTCTATCTTTCTTCTGATAAATTAAAGGTCCTTGTCATATCTTTTTCCCTCCCCTCAATGAAACCCCAATTTGTCCACAAAAACAAATATGTTGACAAGGGTGGTTTCAATATCTAAAAAACGCCAAGCTCGTTGGAGCTTGATGCAAACCAATAAGTACCTTTTCCTGCTCCACTTTTCCGCCTTCTACTTACTTTGTTATTATACTGTTTTTGATTAATAGTAATGTCCTGGATGCTCCTTCCAAAAATCCTTGGGATGGTTGATAGACATATATAGACTTTCCCCCTCTCTTTTCAAATCTTACCCATAAAGAAAACACTGCTTTGACATATCCCATTCTACTGATATAACCGCCAACTCGGACTTAAGTCCTAAAAATAAGGCTTAGAAGGCTCAGGATAGGCCTAATTTGGCTTTCGAATACACTAGCACAACAGACATAAAAACCCCCCTCATGCATAATCAACTCATATTTGTCCCCTAATTACCCCTATATCCTTCTTGTGAGTGTATCCTTGAGCAACTAGAACTTGGCCTTTATTCCTTTAATATAGACTACAAGAATGCCTCTATTTCCCATCTTACCTTGTTTATGTACACACCCGCCTACCCCGCATTTTAGTACCATTAACGACCCTTTTGCTTTTATTAGGTAAAAGTGTCCAATCAATCAATGGTCCAAATACCTGTGTTGTAATAAACCCTCATGAACTACAAAAGGCTTTAACTTTGCTAGCTTCTTATCTCTAGCTTGGATCATTTTAAAATGCCATGAATTAACCTTCTGCCACCTTTAACCAGTTGCTCAATTTCTCCCTACTCCCCCTTAGTTGATGATGAAAGAAACAATGCAAACCGACAATTCCCTTCTGTTCCCTGCAAGATCTATTTAATATATGTCATCTTTCATCCCTCGCCAGCTTGTGCACAGCGAACTAACAAACTGTATCTGTTCAGTTCACACACTTATTGTCATTCTCCCCCTTTTTGGTTTTAGGTAAGGGTGTCTGCAGAATATTGTCTCGAAAGGAATTAGTTTTCAAAATAACTGGAGTGAATCCTTGTGATATTGATTTTAGGTTAAGTGTTATTTTTTGAATAGGACTGAACCAGGATAAGTTTATGCCAAAATTGTTTATGTGTGCAGCCTCTGTACTCTTTTTCTCTGCTAAATACCAAAGCATTCTTCAACCACTAAAGTCAGTCATCTGAATATCACAATTTCTCTTTTCTTCTCGTCTTTCCCATTCAGGCGTTATTTTTGGATCATCTATCAACATCCAGAGTACTAATTGTTTCCATAAACAGACATTATCCTCATATCCAGCATTATTAACAGTTGTTACTAAAGTAAATAATAATGTTATGCTTGGTAATTTGTAACAATCCTTTCATCCCTTGATTAACCTCTTAGGCTCACTCTAATCCCTTGGAGAACCGGCCACCGACTAATCTTCATTTCCTTGGATCAGGAGAAATCCTTAAGACAACTAGAAAGAGTAATGTGTAGGATCCTTGATGGATAAGGTTAGCAGTATGGGGTACTCTTTGCCAGGTATGTCTCCATATCGCTAGGCTTTACCACGAACACGAAAATCTACCAAGCACCCTGCCATTATCACACTGCTTGTGTACTTGGTCACCTAAATCTAACCATTTGGCTTAATTCCCCCTAGGTCAACACAACTTGTCTGCTCTTATAGTACATAAAATATTTGTGTTAGAGCATACAATATCAAAAAAAAGCCATAAGTGTCCATTTTTATATTATTTTTTATTTTTATAATTTTGTTTTATTGTTATTATGTTGGTAGGTTATTATATTTAAGTTTTTATTATTAAATTTTATTTATGTTTTGTTTGTTTATTTTTTTATATTATATATTTTGATCATATTTTTTTATTCCTATCCCCCCTTCCAATGATTAGGGTGTAAAAAAAATTTCCCATAACTAAATAAGAAACATGCATGGTTCTATTGATAATACCCAATTCCCTAATGTTTCTCTAGCACCTACTCGTTGCATATACTCATAAAAATAGCTTAGGCTATAGTAGCGTTATCCAACCCAAAAGAGAATATCTTTCATCATCAGCTTATCCATCAAATTTCACACCACAGTGTTCTACTGATATATTTTATTAAAGGATGTACCTCATAACACCCAAATGGAGTACTCAATACAATTTTATAGTAAAGGCAGGTTTCCTATCTTTAGTAAAAAAGTTCATAAAGGGGTCTTGTGTCATTGAGGCGTTAGGATAAACTAACAAACTTTCCTACTTAGTATGTGGACATAACAATGAGCTGTATTAAACTGGCTCGAGCCCAAGAAAGGTTTGTTGGCCATATTTAAAATCAGCTAGGCTGTGGTTCTCGAAAAAACGAATCAGCTTGAGTCATACCCCTATAGAAGTCCTAGTTTTTCATTTTCCCTCCCTTTCTATCATCTACTCTATTTGGTTAGTGGAGTCGTATGCAAAACACTAAATTCCTCCCTGCTTAAATTTACCCGTCATATATCAACAAAACTGTTTCCTCTGCACCCGCTATGATAGGGGTTGGGGGGGGGATGGGGGGGGGGGTGGTGGGGGGGGGGGTTGGTGGGGGGGACGTGGGTGAGGGGCAATGTGAGAGACGCTATAGTTACATCTAATCACTATTTTTGTTTAGACTTTATTAAACGATACCCTTTTATCTTAATACCCTAAGGTCGAATTATATTTTCTTATGGCCAATTATATAAAATGTCATCTATAAGGAGTTACACTAATGATTCATCCTATGGAGGGCCTTAAGATAGTGAAAAAAACCCCAACAAACCCTACTAAAAATCAATCTTTGACAACTAGAACTCTCAACTGTTTTTCATTAAACGCTTTATTTACAAATATAAGGCCAGAAGATACAATGCCCTTGTAGCAAAACAATTTGTAAAACGGTTGGCTATTGAAACTCAACTGTATTTTGGGACTTACAAGACAAGCACTAATTTCCCTTTCCCCTCCCCCCTCCTCCCCTTCCCGTTATTAGAACATGAAAATAACAGGTTTGATAAATTTCAAACAGAAACGTTTTGTGAAGTAACATCCTTAAACACCAAGGTTTCCCCTCAACTTTCTAGATTAACATCTCCCGAGGTTACTACACTTGTTTTGAAAATTTAAACATGTCCAAGCCTAGTTCCTATTGCCAAATGATTAGATTCATCTGTGTGTCTTATTGCAAAGAGACAAGTGGGATAACTCCATGGAGGAATAACATGCATGATAAAATCTACATGTCAGCATGTTATCCTTTCTATCACTCTTTAGAACTTTAACAATACTTGCTTGCATACAGTTAACTTATAGTCGGAGCCAGAACAACACATTCCGGTATTCAGTAAAAACAAAAACACTATACTTCATAACACACTTGTTTATTTATTAGACAACTGACATCGGTTAACTTATAG
The DNA here is from genome assembly GCA_026074375.1 of Tanacetum coccineum. NCBI lineage: Eukaryota > Viridiplantae > Streptophyta > Magnoliopsida > Asterales > Asteraceae > Tanacetum > Tanacetum coccineum. Next base: position 43,338 of record BQNB010016958.1, on the reverse strand, counting down.
TTCCTTATAACAAGAATACACCAACTATCAAATTAAATTTAAACACAGTTCAATTAAATTTTAAAAAACCTGTTCTAGTAATTTTTTCCTATTACTCTTTTACCCCTCCTTTTGTGGAATTACCTTCAAATATAGCAACAAAACTTCCAACATTATCTATTCATAATTCTAAAGGACTACAAAAGACTGTTTTTCTCTTGATCCTATGCCTAGACATCTTACTCCTACATCACCTACTCCTTAGTCCTTGCAAATCTGCTGTTGATGTTCCTCAGCACAAAATGGATGGAAAATTATGGATTCTTATATGGCACTCCAGAGTACCATAACTACATTACTTGACTTGAGATTCTGCCATGCTCATCAACAGTATCCAAATCTTGTTAACAGGGGACATTATGCACTCTGGATTTTTGAGACAATGTGTCCTAAAACTTTGGTGCTTGTTTTGGTGTCTCGCAAATTTCCAACATTGTTAGAGGCATTAACACCATCATTTCCCTTGATTTCTAGTAACACTGGTTAATAAATTGCTTTTTTTTTGGCCTAAAGCACTATTTTATTAATAGCAAACTTACATTTTGCGTGAGCCGAGCAACATTAAAACAATTTTTCTTTAATCAGATAATTAACTCTGTAAAGTAAACCCTCTTATTAAAATTACTGTTTATACGCTGTTTATGGATTATTGTTCAAAAGAAAGGCCATCAACCATTTGAAAACTGATTATTTCTATAAAACATATTTTTCATTAGGTCTTTCTACATTATTCTATGTGTTGTTTTGTGTTGAACAGTTATTAACTTGGACATAATCCAATATATAATATGAAGGATGAAATTCTTAAATTATTTATTGGGCGCCGAGAACCTATTTTAAGGACTTTATCTATGAACCATGAGATCCTTTTTAGTTTGACAGGGTGAGTTAGTTATTAGAGAAATTCTAGTTGATCACTTCTTTTGAAACATTGCCCAAAACTGTTTTTGCAAAATCTTCGCATAGTATACCCAAGTTGCAATCAGTATTCAAGATTATTCAAAACCTAGTACCTCCCGAAACCTCTATTTAACTACCCGATAACCATAAACCACTACCCCAACCCCACCAACCGTCCGTCACCTCTCCACTGCCTAACCAAACCTCACCGACACACCATTTGGATCTTAGGCTAATAAGTTTGGGAGCCTCTACGAAAAACATACTCCCTAATTTTTTGAGAAGACATCATTTCTGGTACTTGATTGTTCCCGATGTTCCTCTTCTAGGTACTTAGTGTGTTTTGCACTTTTTTTATCAACAGATGTGTTCCTAGAGATTTTAACACAACCTTTTGCTATCTAGAACTGTAATACAAAGATTTATCTTTAAAGCTAAAACTAGGTTAATTACCCATCTCAACACGTTTTTAATCTTAGGGCACACACTCTATCCAATACTGCTTTTTCCTCACATTTAGACACCCAAACCTCAATAATTGGGGCTTGAATTCCATTTTACCTTTCAATAGCAGTCTTAGATCTTCAATTAGTCCATCGAACATCTCTTTTCCATACTATAGACCACTAAAAACATACTCATATCACTTCCCCTCCCACAAAACCATCTAGACTAGATAACTAAATCATTGCTTTATGTGGTAATAAACATCACAGTATAACGGATGTGGGTCAACATTATACCCTAATTCTATTTTACACTTAGCCATTCTTCTTGTCGTAGTCTAGAATTCACTATTAGGCTTTATGATGATTTTTTCAAATTTTTGTACTTGTAAGTTGAAACCTCATCTTTTTTCTTTTGTAGCCAACTCTAAACCCTCCTTTTAAGCTCTGTAATACTAAATCTAGTAAAAGATTTCACGTTTTACGAGTTATAATATCTTTTCCTCATATCAGATTTCATTTTTCTTAAAGAGATCTAATTAGTCAAGCTTTCTATAAGATACTAAAACCCATTTTATAAAGACGGCACTTTTACCCTAACGGCGTTATTATGTCATTACTAATTGGTTCATTTTGGTGAGTTCTATTAGATTTTTATGTTTTCACATTCTTCTAAACAAGATGATACAAATCCATTTTGAGTCATTAATACATCAGAGATTGTAGAAGAACTTGAACTTGTTTGTAAAGAATAAGCGACATGAGAGCACAATTGGTTGGACCTTCTTCTCTTGGTCACGTCCAATCCATAGCCAAAGAAAGCCCCTTTCACACTTGAGACACTAATGCATTTTGAAGTTAGTTTTCCTTAACTGGCACAGTTCCTGCTTGGAGGTCCCTGTCCACTGTCTTGATTCCGGGAAGCCCGTGTACTCCCTTGTAAAGTGTCCTTTCTTTTGACAGTTGAAACATTATACCTTGGACTTGTCAAACCCAATTATTTCTTTGTTGATCATGTCCAGCTTCCTTTCAGTATTCTTCAGGAATCTTTTTGCTCTCATAGTTAGCCATAGCCCCGTTCCCACCTCAATATCCAACTCTTCTAGATCAACCAAATCCGGATTTGTTAAAATCGTCATTTTATCAGCTGTGGAATACTTGGTTGGGGCTAGCACAGGATAGGTATAAATTCATAGCAATAAGCTCAAATTTTTAATAGTTGTTAAGCCATCAACAGCATCCTGAGTGCTAGCAGTATTAACACATTGAGCAGTATTAATTGCTCTAGTTGCAACAGTATGAGTTATGCCTTGAGGACATAGAAGGCTACATAATTGTGAGGATTGTGTGGATGAGCTGAGTGTCCCCATTGACCTCTGAAACCAGTAGGCCTTCAGGTTGTTAAAAGAGGTGCATCCAAACTCCCAAATGTCCTCAAGTCTCACTGGGTTTTTGTTCCCTCCCACATAGTATGCATATCCAATCGTGTGACAATTGCTTCTCAAGAACTCTCTTCTGATTGATGTCTTCCTTGAGGATAACTTCACCATGCATCTCCAGTTGGTACCTAATAGCTTTTGAAGCCTTTCATAAGGTTTGTTCAGTCACTTTTTTGTGTTGGATCATCATAGTTTTCATATTGCTGCGCTTCAGAAGATGTTTCTTTCCTGTAGTTTTCTTAGTAGCAGTAGTTACCTCGAACTAAGGTCTCCAATAGCCTTGCATTCAGTGACTTAGCATCTTGTAAGGTGTTTGGAACATGTTTTAATTGATGCCAATTAGGTAAGGAGGCCATCTACAAATGTGGCTTCTGCCTTTAAACTTTTCCCCCTTCTTATGTGCCTCCTCTTCAACAGGTTGTATGGAGGGAATAACAGTGACCTAAAACCATCACAACAAATTTTTGTTACTATGGGTGCATTAAAAAAACCATATTGCTTCTATGATCTCCCATAGATGTAATCAGATGAACTGTATGGACTCTCCATCCATATCTTTCCAGAGATCTAAACAACCTCCAGTTGGGCGTATCGGTATCTTGAATGTTATAATTGAACTCATTACTTCTTTGAATAAATATAAAACTGTAGAGTTTGTTAGAACTCCTTAAATCGTTTATGACTCAAGATTGTTTAGATCTAATCTAGGATGAATAATAACAAAGGCGGAATATTCAAACAAAGAATCGATTGTTGTTTTAAACAATGTTATTTTCATACACAATATCCTCCAAACAAGCCCTAATCTCTACGTTGATCCATTAGTAGAACGAATATCAAACATAACAGGAATCAAAAGATCCTTGAGGCTAAACCAACTATAACTAGGCGTTTACAAAGTAAACCATACGCCTAGAATACACACTTTTACTAGACGTCTACATCTTGAGCACACATAAACCTACACACCTGATATCTCTTTATATAATAAAGATATATAGGTTTACAAAAGAATCATAAATATATTAGGAATGTAAATCTTCCTAACATTATATAATCTTTATCATTCCATCTGGTTAAGGAAAGTCTTCATCGGTTTAGAGTCCTTCTTGATTTCTTTCTTTTTTTTCTTTTGTATCATCAAATCAATATTTCCTAACAATCTTCCCCTATTTCATGATGACAAAATAAACAATGTTCTTGCACGAACTTCCCCTTAAGTTGAGAAGTTGAGATCATAGATCTCCCCATGAATGAACAAGCTTCCCAAACTTCCCCTTAATATCTTGATTTCCTTTAAAACCATGCCATGCCCACCACACATAAATAAGCCTGCAAAATCATATCTCTGTAATCTTCTTTCCTTCTTCCCCCTTGTTTGCATAATCCAATAGGTCTTATTGAAGATATGCAAACTTGGATCTTTTACAACTTTTAAACCATAATCACACATCAATCCAGCCGTCGCCAATTACACCAAATTAACCCACCATTACGCACAATACTAAAAATGAATTGTACGCAGCAAAACTAAAAACTAGTTAGTAGTAATAATGACTTATGCAGCTAAGTATCTGAAAACCTTTTCATTCACCTCAATGGATGCAATAAAACATATCCATGGTTTAACATTTTGTCATAAGCTTCCCCCCTAAAACGCAATACGTTAACCAATCTCTTGATTCTTTCTAAGTCTGTAGCTTTTTGTTTAGGAGTATTAGAGGGAGAAAACTCGTATAAAAACAAACTAAGATGTAGAAGTAGAAGAACGCCAAACTGGAGTCTTAAGTCTGGTACAATTTCCATATGACTCCAAAACTCATTACCTGCTATGAATAGAAGTAGACCCAATCTTCCTCTTGACAAAATTCTCAACTATATGAAACACTAAGCACAAACATCGTAACTCCTTAAAAGTGATCGCAGAATGACCATTGATTCACTATAAGGAAGAGAATCACTACAATTGCTAATTTTCAAGTCTTCAACAACACCTCGAATAGCGCACGAAACAAAGTTATCTCTTTTTTAAACGTTTGATAACGACCGTTTAAAGAGATGATGAATGACTTAACACATACCTGTTGAAATTCCACTTATCATTCAAATAAGTATAAAATATCATCACTGTAACCATAAATTCAAATAACCCAAAAACAAGCCATTAAAAAAATGTTTAGAACATTTAAATAAAAATCACTCCATATGTAGTGTAGGGTGGGGGTATTCGTGGGGTGTTAGAGTGTAGGGGTGGTCCGATATCCCTCTAATACCCAGCCAAAACATAACCGAATTCATTATCTGATATCTGGACAAGCCTAGCATAATAAGCTTATTTCGGACAGTATTAAGTAATCAACTGACTGTACTAACCTCTTTAATATAATAATCACAAGCAGTATTAATGTAGCAGTTCTAAATATGGGTGTACTAACGCAATATTAAGCAGTAAAACACCTTAGCAGAGTCAATGACTTACCTACTAGTTTTTTCCATTCAGTTATAGGCAACACTACTACTATTCATGTGCATGGCATGGCACACACACATATAAAGAGCAGTAGTATGTAACCTTTAATAGTAGTAAGTTTACTGAGATTGCTTACAGCAGCAATATTAACCAAATCAATAAACAACCAAACTTCCATAAAAACAGCATCGATTAGAATACAACACTCAATTTACGATTAAATCCAAGATAAGAAAAGTGACAGCTTTCCCAAACGCTCATAATTCATGCAGTCCATAATAAATTCATACTGTTTGACGAAAACCATTGAATCAGTTTCCTACCGATTTATGTCACTCATGTTAGCCAGCTTCCAAATCTTTCTTTCCAAAACTGCAATCAGAAATACAAAAACCCTAATCACGAGTTTCTTTATTCAATTAGCACCTTTGAAGCTTTCATGTTTGATGATACTGCTTGTAGTCAGGTATCTTCATAAGCTGGTTGTAGGACCTTCTCATCTTTTTCATTGACAATACCAGAATTTATAAACCATAAAACCAGGACGAATAATATAAAAACCAATCCGTTATACCAATACAAGTTTTTAAAAAAAGGTCGACTTATATTAGGGTTTTGAGAAACCCTAAATCTTGTTCAAAAATAAAGAATTTTGATCATTAAAAACAAGCAGCAGATTGAATAAGTTTTTCTGCTATAATGAATTAGGGTTTAAAAACCCTAGTTTCAACTGAATTTGCCTTTTATTGAAAACAGAAAACTCGAACCTTTTTCATTCATCTGTTTGATAGTAAAACCTTTTGGATCCTAAATCAAGAGCCCATTGGCGCTGATATGAATTGTGGAGTTTGTTAGAAATCCTTAGATCGTTTATAACTCAAGATTGTTGTAGATCTAATCTAGTAATGAATAATAACACAGGGCGAATATAATTCAAACAAAGACATTCATTGTTATTAACCAAGGTTTTTTCATACATATATCACTCCATACATAAGCCCCAATTCTACTTGATCAATTAAAGAACGGTTATCTAACTATAACAGAATCAAAAGATTCCTTTGAGGCTAACCCAACTCGGAACTGAGTGTACACAAAGTCAACTATAGCGCCTAGAGCCACACACTTTTACTAAACGTCTACATCTTGGTTCACACCATAATCTACACGCTGATATCCTTTAAAAAATAGATGATATCTAGGTTTACCAAGAATCATAAGTATAGAGGAATGTAAACCTTCCCATAACTTTAATCTTTATATCTTTACATAGTTAAGGAGTACTTCATCTTTAGTCCCTCTTTTTTCAGTACTTTTGTTTCTCTTTTTGTATCAACATAAATCAAAATTTCCTAACAAAGTGGGGATCCCACATCTGATAGGCTGATAGCTTGCTGGCCACCTCACTCACCATAATCAGCTAAAAGCGTGGCTTGTGGGTCCTACTTTTTTTTGCCACTGGCGCGGTCTATCCAATGAACATCCAACCACATGGAATTACAGAACAATGTTCCACTGTGCACAGGTACGAGTCTTCCGGAGGAATGGGTGTAACAATCCTGTAAGTTTAGGGACATTTTATGATTTAGACATCTGTTATTTCAGGTCATTTTACGGCTTCAAACTTTCCATTATTTATTTTAGGGTTTTACGCGTTTACTTTTAATTTTTATCGTTTAGTTAAATCGCGTAAACTAAAAATTAACATTCAACGTAAACGGACATCAAACAAATAAAAGTTTACATCAAGCAAGTGTTATATAATTATTATGAAGATAATTTATAACTTTTCATCTTTTAAATTTATTGGTTACGTAAATGTTTACATTTCGCAATAAATTACATTCATGCATACACGAAGCATCAATACTTATCTATACTTCAACAAATACCCACTTTTATACCCAATACACAAAATTTATATCATTCCCCCTATTAAACCCCCATGGCCGGTTCTACCAAGAGTATAACACAAATAAATTACAAATTCCTCAGTAAGGTCACTTCATTCTAGTTATTACCCAACATGTAAACCTTAAAAACCATTTTTCCATAAATTATCTAATCTCCTTTGTCCTTAATTATTGCTAGCCGTTCCCTCCTCCTAAGGAGGAGGAGATCTCTTACAACTTGTCCTTAAACCACCTCTTGATCCATGGTTTGTATAGTGGTTTAGCTTAATACTTCTAGTATAAAAGGAAGATCATAGTAAGACTTAACACACACATTTCACTAGCAAATTAATCAATTTTCTCTCTTGCTTTCTTACTAAAATCCCACGGCCAAAAAGTAGTGCACAAGAAGATTTGTAGTTTTCATTTCACCAAGAATACAAGCATACAAGCATTGTTAGGGTTATTATTATAGGGTGTTTCAAGGGTATTTCAAAGCTAGGGTTTTGTTTAACCATGGGTTTATAAAAAGGATTTTAGGTTTGAAGAAACTAGGGTTTTGATTTAGTGTTTACTTCTTCATTCATTTACAAGGTCCATTATAATCTCAACACTTTCATTTAATTACTTCACTTATTTACATTCATATTGTTATATTGTTAATCACCACTTAGGAGTTACTTTATAAAGTTATAAAATAAAGACAATCATATACACAATCGAATATATATGTACACATGATGAAATGATGTTTAAAACATATTAGAATGCAAGAATATATTTTACTTGATGTTATGCAAGTGTTGATTAATTTATAAAATTAATTGATAAATCAATTGTTAAAAGTTTATTTATAAAGTTTATAAATAAATAATTATGATGACATTTTATTTGGACATAAATTAATGAAGACAAATTTGAGGACCTAAAGTATGCAAGATATGTGGCATTAATTAATTTAGAGGACTTGTACTAATTTAATCATGTAATAATTTATAAAACTAGTCAATAAGTTATATATATATATATATATATATATATATATATATATATATAGACACACACACGAACTTTTTAACCTTCTGTGTAAATTTGAAATTTTTATAAAATATATAAACTATAAATTTAAATGGTACATTTCATAAGGATTTCATGCATATAAGGAACTTGAAAAACGGAGCTATAACGAAGAAGTTATGATTTTTCCAAGATTACGTAATTAAATATATAAAAGTGTTTTATAAAAATTATTTTATAAAAACTGTTAATGTTCCGGGCCTGATAAAAATTTATAAACATTTTTTTGTTAGAACATCTTAATACAACACCGTGGATATAAAGAACGTTAAAAAACAGAGTTATAACGAAGGAGATACGATTTTTGCAAGATTAAATATATAAAATGCAATTTATAAATAACAGTTTGAATTTACTGTTTCGGCACAAATTTTTATAAAATCTGTGAGTATTTTATTTGGATAGATTATCTCGTCATGATTTCATACATATAAAAAACACGCAAAACGGAGTTAAAATGAGAAAGTTATGAATTTTTAAAGATTTAAATACACTATTTTTAGTTTCTGCATTTTTATAAATTACTCAAAGCTGTTTGGATTTTAAAATGTGGTTTACGAGGGTTTTCGGGTCCCTTTGGGCTACAAAAACCTTAAGAAATAATGTAGTATTACTTATATAATATTATATACGTTTTTAACTTTATAAATATTATTTTATAAAATAATTAAACTATTTATATGATATTATTATATAAACAATAAAAGTATTAAATCAAGTATGATTAACAAATAATCAACGATTTTTTACGGATACATATATACTCGAACATTAAATATCAAGCGTAACTTAAATAGTGTTTCAACTTTTGTAAATTAAACAAAAACTATTAGGTGGTGATAATAACTCTGTAATTTATATTGTTGTATTTATTTTAAATACACTATACTCATACGACTTATAAATTAATTAGGTTGCATTCGGATTACTCGTGACTTTTCACTCATTTGATTTATCCAAAATCAATTCATTCATCAGAGGTGAGTTCATAGCCCCATTTTATACAATTATAATGAATTACAACTCTCGAGGTGAGAAACATGCATTGTTTTACATTTTGATGCAAGTACACTTTTTATCAAATTACTAGTTTGCCTAAGTAGCGATAACCCACTATGCCCATGAATCATGAACTGTTAATTACTCGGTGTAAGTGCGAATGTTATGAATAAATCTACCCACTAATCCCAGAATCATGGAACTGTTAATTAAGTCGTGGTAGTAGCTGACGAGATGTATGAAATAGGATCTACCATTTAGGATGTTGGAATTCCTTCCTAGTTTCGGCGTATTACCGATACTAACAAAGAACGTAAACCAATGTCGATTTGATGTTGCCGAGTGGGTCAACTTATCCAAGCAGGGGCACAGGTTAGTGCTTTAAATTGCAAGTACAACATGTAGTAGTGGATGGAATTCAAAATAACGTGACATTTATACCATCGTTTTATCCCAAAATAAATCTTTATCCCACGTTTTATATAGATTGATTGCAAGGAATATAAAGCGTGGGGTGGGGAAACTTGCTTAAATTAAAGTATATCTAATTGCAGTACAAGTTTAATTTAATGGATGTTTCATAAGACTAAGCTTAAAGGCCACGATTTATGAAGAGCTAAACAATGATAGTTTAAGAAGATACTTCATTCATCTTACTCGAATACAAAACGCCGCATCCAAAAAAAAATACGCGTAGTACGATGGAAATATTTATTAAGAATAATTTATACATTTTACCTGCATATTATTTCTCTCACCAATGTTTATTTCGTTAGCTCCTGTTACACCTAAGCCAACGACTTTAGATTAAGTCTATTCTAATCCAAGGAATATGCAACAGTAGCGTTTTCATAGAGCAAACTTTGTATGTTCTTTAGTCGATTGAAAGTGAAATATATCGATCTATCCATCAGGAATTAGGAAATTTGGGCACAATGCAAATGGAATGGACAAAGGAATGAGCTCGTGTAATTATAGCTACTGGTTCGGCCATATAGTTAGCTATATCCGAGAAATAAGTGATTAAAGAAAAATTATCAAGGATGATTATATTGAGAATACGGAGAAAATTACACCGATTATTCGTATTGTTTTTAACTCTAACCCCATATAAAATAGAAAGAAACTAGTCATAAAATAAAAAGGAAGATTGACATGTAATAGTGATCGGTTCGTTAAGCATAATACGCTATAAAATCACTTCGAGAGGTGAACGATTATACGATGAACACTACTGGATGATATAATCAACGCGTGTATAGTTTTGTATAAAAGTTCGGACGTTTACCCACTTGTTAGTATAAGGTATGATAGATTTGGATTGATTGGGAAGTTGACCATTATATGGAACTGGTCCACATAGACCGCCTAGTTGTCCTTCTTGTCGAATTCTATTATGAACGATTTACGTTTGTGATAGTTAGTTCTAGTCTTGATTTTCATGGGGGCGAACCGGTCTGTAGGGAAAGTTTACTGGAGCAACTATATATCCTTATTTATAGTATCAAGCTTGAATGCTTAATCTATTTGTTTTGTGAATTTTATTTAACAACAATTCACTTCCATTTCCTAGCAACTAACCTTGGGTTTTACCCGAACAAGGATGTGATCGAGTCATGCATGTCTATTCTGTCGTTACGGCTATGTATGCGTGATTCAGCTGCCTTGTTGGTTTATAACTTTTGGTGAAAGTTAGAAAATCCCATACCCTATATCATTCTTCATCCTAACCCTTGGTTAAACTCGAATGAGGATGTGATTGAATTATACATGTCTATTCCGTCGTTACGGCCATGTATGTATGATTCAGCTGCCTTGTTGGTATGGTACTTTTGGTGAAAGATTGCTAAAATGATCAACCCATTAAGCCTATAAAAACCCAATTTATCTTTTGACTTGTTACTCCTTAGCTCCAGTGGTAGAGATGTGTATCATTGCCAAGCATATGATAGAAAACTATACACGACCGAGCAAATGAGCGTACCTATTAAATGTTACACCCTAGATTAGTTGAGTGATCTAAGTGTTTTCATTTCCCATATTTTGTGAGGTTCTTAGTTTTGTACAAGTGATTAAACGAAAGAAATGCTTAACGGAAAAATCCTTCACTTCGGCTAGGATACATTTTTGATAAATTTCTAGAGTCTACTTGAGGACAAGTAGGATTCAAGTGGGGGATATTTGATGATATCAAATAACTTTACATTTATACCATCATTTATCCCATATAAATTACCTACTTTTATATAATTATTGCAAGAATTGTTACTTAATTGGTTAAAGTTGTTAATTGCATTAATTACGGAGTGTTTTGTGAAGACAAGTTAAAAGGCGCATATTTTGGAGCTTAAACGATGATATTTAAAGATAATTTTTTCTTACTCAATACGTCGTATCTAGGAAATAAGATACGGCGTATCAGTGCCTGGACTTTACAAGAAAACGTGAATGATCAATTCCCAATACGGCGTATCCAACTTACTACATCTTGCATTAAATGTGATTAAGGAAAGATATAACTGATTGATTGTGAACGTACGCGCACTCCAAGGAATATACCCCTATATGCCGTATTGACCTCACTCAATACGGCGTATCCACTAATTTTCAGAGACTATTAATAGAAGACTCAAAAACGAGTTTTTAGTGTGCAAAATCATATTCTCTATACCATAAACATAAAAGTCAATTTTCTGAAGAGACGAAGAGCAGCCAAGGTCAAGCATCGATCACGATTCCATAGAAGACACTGTGTAATTCCTATACTCTTGTAATCATTTAATTTTTGGTATCGTTCGGTAAAACATTTAGTTTACCTTGGTTAATTGATCACACTTGTATAATTACAATGGTTATGGGCTAATACCCTCGGGTATTAGCCATCTTAATGAAGATCTAATGTTTGGTTTGTTTTAATCCCGATTGCTTAATTTATCGTTGATTGTTTAATTATGTTTATCACCTCATACTTGTCTATGTGCTTGAATATGCGACCTATCATTCAACTGGGTCTAGTGATACTGACCAAGTAATCTAGATACTGGGATAGCTCTTCATATCGTGTTTTATATATCTGGACCAATAGGATCACAAATAATGTTCTATCTTTGCCTTTAGATTAGTGAGCTTAGTTGGCCTGGCAGGTGACCCTTGGATCAACAAGTACGTTCTTAATCATTGGTAAAGACTTGAATAGTGAACTACCAGTATATAAAATACCGTCAAGCAGTAAGTGGGTAAAGTCCCGATGGGCTAGGGTTTAACAGGATCACCATTGGTTTAATCCCTAAGATAGATTATAATTAAACTAAAGGATGCTTTATGCGGATGCGTTAATTGTGACAGGATTCAACGTATCTAGGTCTTAGGATGATGTCCCGCCTAAGTCTTAAGAATGATATGCCGCCTGGAGATAAGCAGTCATTACACTAAACAAACAAACCAGTATTTAATCGGATTTATTATTGCTAATACAGTTTTCTATCATTTGGCTTGTACTGCTCTTTTATCTTCTGATTTTCTTTTTGCGTACTTATTGTGTATTGAATTGATTATTGTCACCATAAAACCTGTGCCAGTCTCTCAGGCTGAACCCCCCCCCCCCCTTATCATTAGAACTAGTTTTAGCATAGGTTTAACAAGTAATTAGAATTAACTAGTCTAATTAGATTAATTAAAATACTGATAGAATATAAGATTAACAGCCTCGCTCTTGCCCTACTTACCACGAAACTCCATCTGATCGGGTACACTGCCCGTTAAAGTGTTGGTTTAGGATAAGTCGGCTAAATCTAAATTTAAAACTTGGTAATCAATAAATACAACCTACACGACAGCACATCAAGTTTTTGGCGCCGCTGCCGGGGAGTGAAAAAGTTTTATCTTTATTCTTATTAGTATTTATAACCCTTAATTAGCTTAGCTTAGCATAATCTAATTGTTTAAATTATGTTTGTATTTAATTAATTAAGTGTGTTTAAATTGTGCGTTTAAATTCTTGCATTGTTTAATTGTTTTCTAAAGTACTCTGTTCTGGTAGACCACCTGATACGGCGTATCCACCAGTTGGATACGACGTATCAAACCTTCTATCCAGACAACTTATTGATTTCTGCAGTCTAAACGACGTATCTTGTTCTTCCAAACAATACGGCGTATTCTGCAAAGTCAATACGACGTACTGACATTCAACAGATCAATACGGTGTATTCAAATCAATTGAATACGGCGTATCGATCAACTGATACAGTAGCAGTCACGATTTTTTGTATTTGATTTCCTGTTTTTTGTGTTCTCTCACCTGAGGGCACATCCTACTGATTGTTTGTTCTTATTTTCATGAAACCGTTTGACGAATCATGATGGTGGAACCAAATGAATATATTTCACTTACCCGAAAGAACTTCCTCCCTAATGATAACAAAGGAAAAATGATTAAGAAGAGTTTTCTTGAAATACAAGGAACATTTTTGATGAAAATACAGGATAATACTTTCAATGGGATAATTGGAGAAAACGCGTTTAAACACATCGATAATTTTCTCGAAGTAGTTGGGCCACTCAAAATAAAAGGGTTGAGTCAGGATTGATTTAGGCTTAGCGTCTTCCCTATCTCACTCGCAGGAGCCACAAGTGAATGGTTTAAAAATGATTGTATTGGCTTAGTTACTACTTGGGAAAATTTGGTACATTCAAAAATTCTACCAACTTTCTGATGACAATGAAGAGATGGAAGCCAATGAAAATGATGACCCCGACGATATTGCTGAAATCTTCAAGATCGAATGCAACTTATTTGACTTCGAGACACCCTTGTGTAAAGCATTCAATGAATTCAACTATCTCCTTAAAATTGACACGGATCTGTTTACTTTCGATATCCAAGGAATCAAGACTTACGAGGAGTATGAGTTGAATAATAATATGACGGGGGATCTTGAGGAACCATGGTCAGATAACGGGGTACCATATCAACTGTGTGATCATATATGCGAACCATATTGTTTTAAGAATGGAAAGACTAAATGGCCCACGTGTAGTTCAGATATTGATGGGTTCTGTAACGGTGGAGAACTACCCGGGATGGTTAGAGTCGGATGTATGACTTATTTTTAGGATCACAAATGGTATGATGAGTTGACTGATGGAAAGCTAAAAGAAGAAGCTTTAATGCATAAGGCCAAAATTGAAGAATCATGGGGGATGCAACTCCCGGAGTAATGAAATTTTGTAAATGGTTGAAAAATAGTTTTGAGAACTTCCACGAACTAGATTATGATGTATTAGTAAAACTGGGAGAATGTTGGTGGAAGGTAAATGCTCATGAAAAAGTCTCATTCGCTCGATGGGAAAATCACGGCCAGAGACCGTATGCAAACCCCAAAACTAAAAAGGATTATGATACTTATATATGATATAACTGTTCTTTGGTAGGGATTATGGATCAGACAACGCCGGTAATATTCAGGACACTATGAAGGAATATCATAATCCATCAACCTGCAAAATTAGAAGATTTGGGATGATGAAATACTCATTCGATGCTGATGATTAGTATGTTGCCATTATAGAACGCGAGCACTCCAAAACCGACATTGATGCATGTCAAGCCTATCGAGAACTTTTTTGAATTATGGACAAAGGATGTTTCGTGACAAAGGCAAAGGAATAGTAAAAAAAAGAAAGCTGAAGAAAAAGTCTAACTTAAAGACTATCTGAAAGAAAAGTGCTTCCCGAGAGACGACTCGAATACTATATCCTTCCCTCAATAATTAAGGGGAGCATTAATATGTTTTAAATAATCTTCCTAATTAGTAATATCTATCCCCCATACAGTCTTAATCAATTGATATCCTAAATATCAAAAGATTTTGACATTTTGGATAAGGGGAGAAAATGTGATTAAAACTATGCAACTAATAAATGTGATCTAAAAATACTCTAGTGCTAGCTTCACCCTTGTATGTGCAAAAGGCTTTCGGTAATCGATGCACATATGCAGGGGAGCATTTTCAAAAGATGAAAACATCAAGGTACAAAAACTTTGATTTATATCACAAGTACCTTGATCGGTCTTTTATTATGGTTTTAATGGCAAGAATGGAGATACCTAAAAGACTGACCATGTATTTAATTTTATGGAGTTATAAGGTGGTTAAGATTAGGTATATGTTCCATGATGCAGCCAGAACCGGAGGGATCTACCCAGGGACATTCCATTAGATAGTGTAGAAGTCCTTAGGTATGATACAAAAGGATTAAAAGTAAGAATGGGGAATAATACGGACTAAAACAGAGCTAACACTGGATTAAACCCAACATGGTGTTAGTGATGAAGTATTGGTAAGCATTGAAGGGGTTGAAGAATGAAAAAGAAATGTAAAGATAAAGGGTGAAAAGAAAGAAGCCCTCCTTACACTTAGGCAGAAACCGGGTCAATACATATGCTATCAGAAACACTAAGTTGTTGTCTGGTATTGAAGATAGACATCATGGACCCAGTGATGCAATGCACAACACTTCTTAGACACTCAGAATCTCTTAAAAGATTTCTGTTTCAATTATCATGGAGACTAAACACGTTATCTATTGACTTTCTCACTCCGAGTTAGTTGGTATTGAAAAGGTAGCAGTCAACTCCGGCCTCCGATTACTAAAATCAAAGTGCACTATTAAGTCAAAGAGCCATAAGAGATCATCTATAAATCTTACTAGGACACTATTTAACATTCACTTGTTCTTCATACACTGTGAAAACAAGTAATATATCAAGATTCTTACGCATTATCGTTGTGATCTTGCCAGAACATCAGACTGATACTTAAGTATTCACACTGACGATGGAAATCCTGCCTAGAGCCAATATCAATCAAGCTCTGCGGTAGGTGACTTGTGAGATCCTATATGGATCAAACTTGTTACACTGGATATTGATTCGGTCCAGATTATGAATTGATGATTTAATCGATAACCGATTCACTCTTATCGTGTTGTCTGCTTTGAGACGTTCCAATAAAGAGAACAAGCAAGTAAGGTAATTCTGAAGTTCACACATCAGAAGATCCGACACTTATGCTGGAAATCCTATCAAGGAGATTCTTCCGAATTTGAATCTACCTGATCACAGGTCGGTCCTCACAGAATTAGAGGTTAATCCAACCAAACCTGGGCGAATGACAAAGCCATATTCATCCACAAGCTTTATTGCTAACTGTTTTATTACATGTTCATGTAAAGATGGAGATGGAGTAATTTAAGCAAAATAGGATATATAAAATATACCTAAAATACCAAATTAATTATAGTATAGAGAGTATCCCGTTTGATATAAAAATTGCTTGAGGGCAAATAATATTTTATCTCCCGGATGTCGTATCCCGACGAGAGATGAATTTTAAATTCACAAAAACGTTTTGTTTGATGCATAAATATCGAATGTTTTTTATTTTGGTTTTAAACTAAAAATTTAATAAAAATAAACTATATAAAAACTAGATAGCAAATAGCAAGCAATTAAACGAAGAACGATATATTATAAAATATATGCTTGCTAAGTGTATTGATTAGATCCGTAAGTGTGAATTAAACATACAATTAAGTACTTATTGATGAACCAATATGTTTTTAACAAATTATCTTCTCACAATGTTGGCTTATATTGAAAATAACTTTTTATTAAGATATCGATTATGAAATTATTGCCTAATTATTCTTACGGCTTTTGCCCGCTCGAATAACCAAAACATTAATTTAAGTAATATAAAAATCACTAATCAATATTTTCCTTTTTTTATTAATCACACTTAATTCACTAAGCAATTTAACACTTAACAAGCATATGAGAAAATCTACTCACTAAGCATATTTATCAACAAATAAGCAAAAATAATCATTTTAAGCAAACTAATTCTAAACTACTAGTAATGAAAAGAGTAAAGAGATGAAACCGAATGATGAACCAAATCGAATATTAAACCACCCGCTCTTATAAACTTGATTAAACTTTTAAAGTTTAAGACTTTATTATTTTAAATTTCACTAATTAATTAATAAAGTTTTGAGCTTTATTAATTAATAAGCTAGGTAAAAACTTAAAAAGCTTGAACTTTAAATAGTGAAACTAGTAATACATAAATAAGCCACTACTAAAATAAGCTAAAAAAACTACAAAATAATAAGGAAGATATCAATAATAATATAGTATAGTATTTTCGTCGGGTTCTAGATAAACGCTTTTAACCAAAGCAATTTCAAAAACCTTCCATTAAACTAATATTAATTCTAAGATTTAAAACTACAAGATTATACTAAAAATGATCTAAGAAATATAAATGACTAATATGCTTGCTAAGTGACGTGAAATGTTTATCAAGTGCGGGCTTAGGTTTAACGAATTAAAATCCTTAGAAAACAAGTTTCAAGAAATTAAATGACAAGTAAAGTAAAATGCTTTTTAAAAATAAATGACAAGTATTAAAATTGCATTAAAAGTAAATGACGGAATGTAAATTGGAAAATACTAATGACTATTAATTTTTTAGAACCTTTTTAAACCCGCACTTAAATTCCAAATCACTAATCACTTAGCAAACACAAGTAAACTACTCACTACTCATAACGAAATTCAATTTAACAAACATAGCATTTAACGACAAAAATAAATCTACACTAAGCATGGCAAAAATCAAATAAGCAAAAATATTATAAAACGATAAAAATAAATCTACTCTAAGTATTGAAAAAGGATTAGAAAATGGAACCGAATTGGAGACCCGCAATTAAACGTAAACCACCCGATTTATTTAGCTAAAACAAATAATCAAATTCGGTCTAGCTAAATAAACCCTTAAGCTTCGCGCCTCGTGAGTTGACCGGTACAAAGAGCAACACAACACATACTGTTAACAGTTTATATCAAACTTTTAAATTGTAATTACAATTTAACATAACCACTAGGCCCAATCAGAAGCAAAAATCAAATTGTAGCCCATACTAATCCAACGAGACCCAACAAATCAAATGCTATCCTTGGTGAATTCTACAAAATGAAAATTAAGCCCAACAGAAAATCAACCAAACGTTGCCCAAGCTAATGAAATTTAGAGCACCAGTTAAACATGATTTTGTAATTACCAAAAATAAGCTAAAACCAATCTGCAAGCCAAAAATCCAAATTAAGGTCTAACATTTAATTCTTCATAAACAAAACGCAGCCCAAAATTAATTTTATGTCTAATACACGTGAGATTTTAGTACCAGTTATGTGAAATAAGTAATTTTCAAACTAATTAAGCTACAAGCCAACTAATTAAATGATAATAATTAAGCACTAAACCAATATGAGATCTAAACCTTAAACATAAACAACAACTTAATATGCACATTCAAACAGATTCAATAAGACTAAAAAGCTCAAACGCAACAAATAAGCTAGATGAAAAAAAATAAAAAATAAAAAAAACAAATCTTAATAAGCCGAAGCTTATTTGGTATTATAGGCTAATCCAAACTCGAAATAAGCCACTAGAAGACTTGTTCGATACAAGAATAAGCTCAGAGAATAAGCTGTTGAAACAGCTTATTTGATAAGAAAAAAAAAAGCAAATCAAATAAGAAGCTCAAGTTATAGAACCAAAATCTTCAATCATCTCTTTTCATTAACCAAATAAGCTATTACAATAAGTCAGAAATTACAATAAGCTAATTTTTTTTACAAATAAGCTGTAAAAAATGGAAATAAGCATTAAAATAAGCTATCCTACACTATCTACTCCTAAAAACTAACTTTTTTCTCAACTAAAATCTAACCAACAAAAAATGAGGGGAGCGTCCATGGTTTTATAGGATGTGAGGGGGTGAAGTTGTAAATTGTATCCGTATTAAATCCACCAATCATTGACCTTGAAATGGGTTCCCTCGGATAACAAATTATGCAGGCTTGATCGACCGGTGTATGAGCTCCACGTGTCCTCCCATATTGTTTCATTTGTACGCACTTAATTCTGGTCCGTTTGATCTTTTTGCTCTTAATTTGAAGTAAATTGAGGAGCTAGAAATAAAAATCCACCACGTGTCAAAATTTGATTCACTCCCAGATATGCTAGTACGCCCTCACATGTTTATTTGAATAATATGGTTCACTGAGTATCCATCCCACGTACTACAATTTGCATAACTAGTTGCAATTTCAATCTTTTCTTTCTTCTTTTTTTTTTTCTTTCCCCATATCTTGAAATGAAAATGCAATACCATGCCAACTTGTCCTTTTTATATGAATACCTATCCAAGAGATAGGTGGAATGCACATGAGTGTTTTGATTTAATTCAAATCAATATACGATGATGTCATGATGAAACGTTATCGACTTCATTATTTACTTCAAATTTGAAGCTTGATTGTTGGGCTTAAATTGTGCTTTAGGGTTGGTCCAGACCTGCTGGCCCAATAAGATCTGTTGGAGCATCGTTGGACTCGATTATTCGCGCTCTTTCTACTGGTATGTCAGGGGACTTTTCACGACTTCATCTTGGCTTTGAGAAATAATTAAACTTGATCAATTTGAGCCTGATAATTCCCGTTTTTGCACCGTTTTCAATCCTTTTACCTGCAAGACATAAAAAATACCAAACAAACATATTTGCAATATAATTAAGCATATTTTAGTATTTTTAGTCCAATTAATAGTGTTTTACGGGGAATAAAAGATGTGTATTTTAGCAAATACCAAATTCCCCCACACTAAGCCATTGCTGGTCCCACACGCAATGTAAATAAAACAAACCCGGAAATAAATAATTTTATCCCCTTTTAACTTATGACCCCCTCACAATCAAACAAGAACAGAAAAGGTCCATTAAAAAGTTCAAAAATTATTTAATCGTCAACAAAGACACATGTCCGTTTTACCATTTTTTTATTTTATATTTTTTATTTTTAGTTTTTAATATATAATAATAATAATAATAAAAGATAATTATTATTATTATTATTTTCAACTTACAACTTATTCATGTGTGACATAATGTAATGCTTTCATTATTCATTGATAACTTTTAGGATCACGGAACAAAAAGTGTTCAAATGGATAAATTCATCGTCCCCGACTTTCACCTCTCCAAGCCAAGCTTAAAAACAAGATCATTGTAAAATACAAGTTATGATGCTAACACTACTCATAAAAGCTAATTGTGTACTTACTTTTCCTCCCTTATTCCTAATTTTGTATCTAAATATTTATTTAAGTCATATACCCGAAGGCGCTATAAAGACCTTATTTCTATACTTGATTATTCCCAAAAATAAAGTGTAACGGTTTAAAAAAGCAATAATTAGCTTCTAGCCCTATTCAAAAGAAAACCATGTCTTCAAGATAAAGTCCACATCGAGGCGACCAATAAGTGGCTTTTATAGGTTACTATATGCAAGGCACCTATTTATGTCATATACCCTAAGGCTTTTTAAGACATACATGGACCAATCTATTTGCACCATATACCCTAAGGGCTCATTTAAGGAACGACTAAAGCAAAAATAATGCAACATATCCATTCCATATACTCTAAGCTCTTTAAGGAAATAAAAAATGGCAATAAATTCATTATTAGATTCTACTTACGCCCATTACCCTAAGGCTCTTTAAGGGATAATTCAAAATATTTTATAAATGTGATACATATAGTAAGCCAAATTAAGGATTCCTTATGTGTACTCATCTTAATCACAAAGGAAATAAAGAACCGCTATTAACTAATTATTAACCAAAAACCGCACAACCCTATTTATTAAACAATTATATATAAAGGTAAAATAAGCTAATGGGATAAAAAGCCACAATTAACACTTATGAGCCTTTAAGAAATCCAACTATTCTATGTTTAGCATCAAACTTATATACTCTAACTACTCTACGTGGTTAATCATCTCTTTGTTCTGCACAATTAAAAATTTCTAATAAAGAAACCATGAATAATTAGCTAACGAATTAAGATCGCACTTTAACAAGTCAATAGACTGGCAACAATCTTAACTCTAATAAATCGAACTTCGCATATTTAAAAATCAATATGGAACTTGCAAATCTTGACCTTTTCAAGCAGACATAGCAATTTATACTTCTTGTATAAAAGATTAGCAAAATCAATCTATTTAAAGTTAAGGAGAAAGCTAAGATATAAAATCGGTCGGGTCAAAATTTACTTTTCGTTCTCACCAACGGAAAGCCTACATTCGTGTCAACTATATATATTTTTTATTTATTCAACTAACTATTTTTTTAACATTTTTTTATATGAACAATAAACTAGATATTAAGACTTAAAAATTTAAAATTTTGGCCAAAACGGGGTTGCGAGGGACACAACAAGGCACAGGTAAGATCACATTTCGATAGAAATCCCCCCACACTTAGAATGGAACATTGGCCTCAATGTTCAAAAATGTCGGGTTTTACCCCCACACTTAGGAATGAAAAAGGCAAATGCAAAAAATTCCAAGTGTGAAAGGGGAAACACAATATATATACATGATCAGGATTAAGGATTCCAAAATAAGTAAAAGATCGAAGACCGGATGATCGGAGGATTGAAAACAAGCACGGGTCTTCATGATCTTAAGGAATCCTGCAAAAACGAAACCACATACCATAGAAAGAAGCACGCCCCCACACTTAGGTTATAAAATCACACACTCACTTATTAATCAAGAAAATAGAAAAGAAGAAAAGACACGGGTTGCCTCCCGAGAAGCGCTTATTTTTGTTCACCGAGTCTTGAGCCTGACTCGATCCCCCCACACTTGAGCGGGTCAAGGGGGATAGAAATGGAGAAACGGAACATCCAAGTGAGGAATGTCCCCTCCAGAAATCATCATCGGGCTCTTAGAAAAATTAGAAATGATTTCGCCCCGATGAGATAAGAGAGAAATGAGAATACCAGGATTGAACACTTTGTCCTCGTTTTCGGACGAAAACGGAAGTAAAAGGTCAAACACTGACAAAGGTTGGGTTTTTGGGTGGGTAAAGATAGCATAGAACATCGTGTTAGAGAAAATGTCACCCACCACACTTGTTAGTGTTTTAATTTTTTTGTTTTGTGTATATTTTATTTTTGTTAAATTTTGTATTTAGTTTGTATAAGTTTGTTTTAATTTTTTTTTTTTTTCTGTTTGTTTTTTTAATTTTGTTTTTTTGTATTTTTTTTTTATTTTTTTTTTTTTTTTTATATAGTATATTTTTATATTGTTTATATTTTTTTTTTTTTTTCTTTTTTTTTTTTGGTTTATTTTTTTTTTTTATTTTGTTTTTTAATTGAGTTTTTGTTTTTTTTATTGTTTTTGGTTTGGTTTTTTTTTTATTTTTTTTTTTTATTTTTTTTGTGTTTTTTTTTGATTTTTTGTGTATTTTTTTGGTTGAATTTTTTTTATTTTTATTTTTAGTGTATTTGTATATTTTTTGTATTGTTTGTTTTTGTTTTTTATTTTTATTGTAGATTGTTGTTTTTTTTATATTTTTGTTTTTTTTGTTGTGTGTTTGTTTGTTTATATGTTTATTATTTGTATTGTTTTTTGTTTATTTTTAACCGTTAAATTGTTTTAGTTTTTGTGTTTATTTATTTATTTTTTTTTTTTTTTTGTTTTAAGGTTTTTTTATATTTTTATTGTTTTTTTTTGGTTTTTTGTTTTTTTTTTTTTTTTTTATGTGTTGTTTTGTAAGTATTTTTGTTTGTTTTAGTTTATTTGTTGTTAGTTTGGTTTTTTTTTTTTATTGTGTTTTTTTATTTTTTTTTTTTGGTTATGTTTTTATATGTTTTTTTTTATTTTTTTTTTTTTTTATATTTAAGTTTGTTATATGGTTTTTGGAAAAAAAATCGCTAAAAAAACAAAAAAAAAAAAAAATAGACGGATAAAAGTAAGTATATTAAATTATAAAAAAAGCAGAAATAAAAAAAAATGAATAAATAAAAAATAATAAGGAAGAAATTATAATAATATAGTTAGTAAAAAAACATGATATAAGAATTAATAAAATAAAAACTAAGAAGGATATTCAAAAGAAATGATAAATATAATTAATTTTGACAGTATATAAAAAAAATCATGGAATATTTTTTCAAGTGTGAAAAGGGAAACACAATATATATACATGATCAGGATTAAGGATTCCAAAATAAGTAGAAGATCAAAAACCGGATGATTGGAAGATAGAAAACAAGCACGGGTCTTCATGATCTTGACGAATCCTGCAAAAACAAAACCACATACCATAGAAAGAAACACGCCCCCACACTTAGGCTATAAAATCACACACTCATTTATTAATCAAGAAAATAGAAAAGAAGAAAAAGACATGGGTTGCCTCCCGAGAAGCGCTTGTTTTTGTTCACCGAGTCTTTAGCCTGACTCGACCCCGAATTCCTTTGTCCTCGGGGAAGCAAATGGAAGAGAAAATCTCAATCGGGCTTTCATTAATGTTTGGATAAACATTAAAGCACATGAAAGTTCCATCCCGATGAGATGCCACTGGCTCTAAGTGGAGATGCCAGGGTCAAAAATAGTATCCTCACTCTCGGAGGAGAGAAGAAATGAAGAAGTCACCGGATAGGTGAAGAATGGTAGAAAAACTCGAACGACACATGTGAAGTCAAGATCATGGTGATCCTCAAAGGGGAAAATCACATGTGTCGGAGAAGGAATGTCCGGAAGGGGATTGGGATCATCATGAAGCAATCTTCCTAGAAAAAGATTATCCCCTTCGGAATCTGAGTAGTCACTATCAATACCCGGGGGTATTGATTCATCAAAAGCAAGAAACAAATCGATCTCCTCCATAAGAGAATCACTATCCTCAACGGGGATGTGAGATGGAGGGAAAGACTTGGTAGAATTAAGCTCTTCCGGAGGGCGAGGAGATGAATTATCATACAACAATTCCTCAATAAGACGAATTTCTTCTTTAGGATCAAAATCAGTATCAACAATTCCTGGTGGAATTAGATCGATATGAGCGAGTTCATCGAAGAACTCCTCGAGAAGAAAATCAAACTTAGGTAAAGAATCAATCAAAGTATCTCGATTGAGCAAAGATTTGATAAGATTAGACTCGGCATTGAAATAATGCGGATCTATCTTAGTAGAAATGATCTCTTCATCATCAAAAAGAGGGTTCGAATAAATTTTGAAATTTTCCATCGGAACGTCCTCATCAGAAAGTGACTCGTCATCACTAGAGGTGAAATCGTCGTTTAAATTAAAGAGAGGATTCGAGAAAGTTGTAAAAGTCTGAGAAGTTTCATCATTAACGGGCACATCACACTCACTTTCTTTATCGGAAGTAACCTCGGACTCACTTGGGATTGGGACAAGGTTCTCAACACTAGACTTTATTAATTCGTCCGATTCCTTTTCAGGAATAGTGTCAAGATGCTCGTCCCCCATTATTAGAGAGTCCTCGGGTTCTCTAGTAGGTAAGACGGGAGGTGAAGATGTGATAGCAACAGACGGAGAATATCGAGCAATAATATCTCTCAAAGGAATAGAATCATCCTCGTCGTATATACAAAAATTGATCAAAGTAAATAAAAAGACTAATAAAGCATTGCTAAGTGACGTGAAATGTTTATCAAGTGCGGGCTTAGGTTTAACGAATTAAAATCCTTAGAAAACAAGTTCAAAGAATTTAAATGACAAGTAAAGTAAAATGCTTTTTTAAAATAAATGACAAGTATTAAAATTGCATTAAAAGTAAATGACGGAATGTAAATTGGAAAATACTAATGACTATTAATTTTTTAGAACCTTTTTAAACCCGCACTTAAATTCCAAATCACTAATCACTTAGCAAACACAAGTAAACTACTCACCACTCATAACGAAATTCAATTTAACAAACATAGCATTTAATGACAAAAATAAATCTACACTAAGCATGGCAAAAATCAAATAAGCAAAAATATCATAAAACGATAAAAATAAATCTACTCTAAGTATTGAAAAAGGATTAGAAAATGGAACCGAATTGGAGACCCCTGTATAAAACGTAAACCACCCTTTAATTAACCTAAAACCAATAATCAAATTCGGTCCTAGCTAAATAAACCTAAGCTCCGCGCCTCGTGAGTTGACCGCTACCAGAGCAACACAACACATATTGTTAACATTTTATATCACACTTTTAAAATGTTAATTACAATTTTAACAGACACCACTAGGCCCAATCAGAAGCAAAAATCAAATCAGTGGCCCATACTAATCCAACGAGACCCAACAAATCAAATGCTATCCTTGGTGAATTCTACAAAATGAAAATTAAGCCCAACAAAAAATCAACCAAACGTTGCCCAAGCTAATGAGATTTAGAGCACCAGTTAAACATGATTTTGTAATTACCAAAAATAAGCTAAAACCAATCTGCAAGCCAAAAATCCAAATTGAGGTCCAACATTTAATTCTTCATAAACAAAACGCAGCCCAAAATTAATTTTATGCCCAATACACGTGAGATTTTAGTACCAGTTATGTGAAATAAGTAATTTTCAAACTAATTAAGCTACAAGCCAACTAATTAAATGATAATAATTAAGCACTAAACCAATATGAGATCTAAACCTTAAACACAAACAACAACTTAATAAGCACATTCGAACAGATTCAATAAGACTAAAAAGCTCAAACGCAACAAATAAGCTAGATGAAAAATAAAAAAAACAAAAAAAAAACAAAACAAATCTTAATAAGCGAAGCATATTTGGTTATTAAATGTCCGCTTCGCTAATCCAAGACTCGAAATAAGCCACAAGAATACTTGTTCGATACAATAAAAAGCTCATAAAAAAAGCTGTTGAAAACATCTTATTTGATATGAAAAAAAATAAGCAAATCAAAATAAAGAAGCACAATATATAGAACCAAAATCTTCAATCATCTCTTTTCATTAACCATATAAGCTATTACAATAAGTCAGAAATTACAATAAGCTAAAAAAATTACAAATAAGCTGTAAAAAAAATGGAAATAAGCATTAAAATAAGCTGTCATACACTATCTACTCCTAATAACTAACTTTTTCTAAACAAAAACTAAACCAAAAACATGAAGGGGATGCGTCCATGGTTATAAAGGATGTTAGGGGATGAAGTTGTTAAATTGTATCCGATTAAATCACCATCATTGACCTTGAAATGGGTTCCCGTCGGATCACAAATTAAGTCAGGGCTTGATGAGCCGTAGAATGAGCCGCCATGTGTCCTCCTATATAGCTTTATTAGTACGTACTTAATTATGTTCGTTTAGATCTTTTGCTCTATAATTTGAAGTAAATTGAGGAGCTAGAAACAAAAATCCACCACGTGTCAAAATTTGATTCACTCCTAGATATGCTAGTGCGCCCTCATATGTTTGTTTTGAATTAATTTGGTATCACGTGAGTTCCATCCACTAGCCACAATTTGCATAACTAGTTGCAATATCATTCTTTCTTTCATCTGTGTTTTTCATTCCCCCATATCTTTGAATGAAAATGAAATAACCATGCCACGTGTCCATTTATGATTAGCCTATCCAAGAGATAGTGGAATGGCATAAAAAGACAAAAAATTTGCTATTTTTGGCATATTTTTAAAATTTTTTAATTTTTAAATTTTTTTAATTTTGGCATATTTTTGATGGAAAAAAGGGGTTACGTAAAGACAAGGCAAATGCAAGTAAGATCGAATCGAAAGACCCCCCATGCTAGAACTACACATTGTCCTCAATGTGAGAATGTCACCCCTATACTAATTTCAAGGCATAATCCACATACTAAGGGGTCTCTACGCAAATCTAAAGGCGTTTATTAAGTATGCTAATAGATAAACGTTAAATAAAAAAGATCTAGGATATCAGATTCCCATATATAAACATGTGAATGATTGAAGATCGAGTGGACGATGGACAAAACAACGAGCACGAGAGTCTTTATAATCCAGGCAATCCTGGACTTAAAACACAAAACATGAAACACGAGAAAGAAAGAGGCGAGCCTCCTCACATCACACTTATTAATAAATATTATATTAATATACTACTAAGGATAAGTATGGGTTGCCACCCACGAAGCGCTTGTTTTTGTGCGAGTCTCTAGCTTGACTCTCCCCATATCATCGTAATATTAGGGATAAAACACGTGGAAGAGCAAACTTCCATTGGACATTTATATGCCACCGGCTTTAGAGAAGAAAAATGAAAAGCGGAAATGCCAGGGGTCAAAAATGATATCCTCACTCCTGGAGGAGAGAGATAGAAAAGAATCCACCGGATAGGTGAAATAAGGAAAAAAAATTTGGATAACATATGTGACGGAAAGATAATGGCGACCCTCAAAGGGTAAGCTCACATATGTAGGAAAAAAAATTCTAATGAATCACGGGGTCGAAAACATTGACAATACTCTTTAAATCAGGTTTATCCTTTAAGTTGTTCAGGTCATGATCTAAAAACACCTCGGGAGGGAGATAAGGGATAGTGTCATTATTAAGCAAACTCTTAAGATAAATAATGTCTCCATCCGAGTCATAATAATCATCCTCAAAATCCAGAGAAGTATCAATAGAAGATTGAATCAGCTTAAGATCCTCATAATAAAGTTCTTTCGGAGGGAGAGGAGATGATGGGTCATCATTCAATAGCTTCTGGAGTAGAAGAATGTCTCCCTCCGGATCAAAATCGACACCATCAATTCCCGATGGAATTGAAACACTTGTAAGACAGGCTTCGATCTCATCGCCTCCTGGGTCGAAACACTCATCCTCATTAACATCGGAAAGAGGCGTGACTAACAAAGCCGTCTCATAAAGGTTAGAAACATAAGAGTCCTTACTCTCGATGTTCTCTAACACCTCATCAAAAAGAGGATTTACCGTCACTAAGCTATGAATTCGTCTCGAATTCGAAAAGAGGTTTTGAGTAAATTTTAACATTATCTTGCTAGAATGTCCTCAATCGGATAGTGACTTAGTCATCACAGAGGACTAATCGTCATTTGTAATTGAAGAGAAAGGGTAGATAAAATCATGAATTTACTTCCTCATAAACGATAATGGGAAGATAAATTATTCACAACACAAGGTAAAATGAAAATCACTCACTATCACTCCTCAGTTATGTAATCCTCATACTCACGTTGGATTAGGATAAGGTCCTCAAACACAAGACTTTATTTATTAGTCCGATTCCATTTCAGGAATAATGCCTAAGATGCCATACCCCCATGATGAGAGAGTTCCTCGGCTTCCTAGTCGGTAAGTCAGGTGCTATTACAACTTGACAGAGGAAGTTTCCGAAATAAATTTCCAAAGGTATAGAATTCTCCTTGGCGTCAACGATCGTAAAAGTAGGAATATGGTTGTAGACCATAAATCAGACTTCCACAGTGAAAACAATTACGTTGATCGAATGACGACATAAGAATTAAACAAAATAGAATGTTAAGAGAAAGAATTAAACGGATAAAAGGATATAGAAGAATATTTATAGACTTTTCAAATAATACATAATAATAAAAATAAGAAAGTAAAATATTTTTGGTAACCGAAAGTCAAAAGTGCACGGTAGCTCTCTAGAAAATACACAAAGAAGCAGAGGAGCGGGTAAGCGCGAAGCTTTTAAAAACCTTCTCCTTCGGTCGAAGTATCGTAAGGAATCGACCCTCCTTATACCTCGCATATATAAATTTTTTTATAGAGTGGGGTGGGGGGGGGGGGTGTTTGATGAGCAGAAAAGACATTAACAAAACGGGTATTTTTAATATTAAAATAAAAGAAAATAAGAATAGAAGTGTAAAATATTTTTGTATTTTTATATAAAATAAAACAAAAACTTTCACGGGGAAAGGATCTTCAAGGCTCGAATACGAACAATCCCGTAAAAATTGCTACACCTCTCCCTGGCAGCGACACCATTTTGATATTCGTTTTTATAACACATATCAAACAAATAACCCTCAAATATATATAATGTATATAATAATAATACATATAACATACGTAAGCAAAGTATCTTACAAATTACTCTTAGGAAAGAATAATATGTACACAACAACTGTATCGTTCTTCGCTCAGTTGAGAAGGGAAAAAAATGGAAATTCATGTTAATGTCGGGAATCAAGCTTGATTGTCATAAAAGATTTGATTTTGGAATCTATATCTACTAATGAAAACGCAAAATCAAATAAGGCAAGCAAACAATTTAAGCAATTAAAGATTAAATGCGAAAAAAGTTAACGGGAATTTAAAAACGCGACATTTAAGCAAATAATTCAAATTTTAACCCTACAAACTCAAATTTAATTTCTAAAAATCCTAAATGACTAAAAATAATTTTCAGAAAAAGATCTATATTTTTTTGATTTTTATTTTATTTAATATGAATTAAAACGGATTTAATCTAAATAAATCATTAAAAATAGTAAACTAATTTATAAAAATCCAGAAAAATTACAGAAAGTACTTTAATCTATTACTAATGCAAGAAAAATAAAACTAGAAAATAAGCTAAACTGGAAAAGCAGTTAAAAAGCAAATAAGCAAATAAGCAAAAATGCTAAAAAGAGTATAAAATTAAACTGGCCCAAGGGTCTAACAGAAAAGACCCAAGGGCGCAGTTGGTTGTGGTGTGTGTGTTAAAAGTGTTGGGAGTTAAGGTAGAGGTCCCGGGTTCGAGCTTGGGACTTCCCTATACTCCCAGCATTTTTATTTTTGAAAACTTTTTTTTTGAAAAAACTAAAATAAGCAAAAATAAACAACTTTAATAAAGGGACTTTTTGACAAAACTGAAAAATAAGCTAGAAAAAGCTTATCTAAGATAACAGTCTTAACTTAAAACTGCCAAGCTCAAGCTAAAGCTGTTTTGGGTTTTTAAATTTAAATAAGCTGAAAGAAATTTCAAATAAGCTAGAACAGATATCAAGCTATTCCTAATAAGCAACAAGGAATAAAGATAAGCAACAAAATAAGCTAGAAAACTATTAAAATGCTTAATGA
Organism: Tanacetum coccineum; assembly: GCA_026074375.1. Taxonomy (NCBI): domain Eukaryota; kingdom Viridiplantae; phylum Streptophyta; class Magnoliopsida; order Asterales; family Asteraceae; genus Tanacetum; species Tanacetum coccineum. Next base: position 13,067 of record BQNB010016958.1, on the reverse strand, counting down.
CAGAGGGCATTTAAACAGATTATAGGACTAAACCACTACTCTTAAAACTAGATTAACAGACAAATAAGCACTAGACCTAAGCTGATAAGCTAAGACAGACAAGACCCTATAACCTAATAACAAAAATAAGCAAGAATTAAGCAAAGCATTTAAGGAAATGAGCTATAAAAGGGATGGTAAAAAAAAGTCCGTATGAGCTGATTAAGATCAACATAATCTGATTATTGTTTTTGGCTTTTTGAAATGAAAAGACAGATTCATAACTTACTTCTAAGACTCAATTAGCACTTTAGAAAACAAATAAGCTGGAAATAATTTAAGCCCTAGACCTAATGACTTAAAATAAGCAACTAAAACTCAGATTTGCATAAAAGCTTATATGCTTATTATTCTAAACTGTTTAAGCTTTAAAACCTTAAGTAAGCTACCACTAAACTCAAAAAAACTATCTAGACCATAAATGTTACTTAATAAGCTATTCTAAATCAGAAATAAGCAATAGCAACAAACTGAAAAGCAAGAACAACAAATAAGCAGATTTCATGTTTTTTTTTGATTTTTTGAAGTTTGAAAATACCCAATTGCAGCCCTAATATTAAGCTAGTAAAAGCTAAATTGAAAACTCGAAAACTAAAAATAGATGAAGATTACTATCTAATGAGCTTTGAACTATCAAAATCAGACCATAAAACAAACTTAATCTAATCTAATTTGGCTGTTGAAAATGAGACTTTTTAAAAACTTTGAAAATCTACTTGAAAACTTGGACATAATTGACTTAAAAATAAAATGGCAAATGCATACTCTATCTAACTCTAATCTACTGCATTATTAGACTCAAAACAATCATGCAAACAACACCTAAATGCCACTAATCAAAACCTTAATCAAACAAGCAGAATATTAAACTAGATTATCACAGTTTCAAACTATGAATACAATAAACCATAAACTTGAATTTTAGACTTTAAAAACTGATTTAAACTAACTTGTAGACTAAATTTAAGCTGGTTGAAATTGTTTTAAGGGACAAAAGAAACTTGGCAGCACTAACATGAGTTAGTGCTGCTTATGCCAAACACCCCTTTAAATTTTGGTTTCCCATTTAAAAGCTATAAAAGATCTTAGAAACTCATGAATTTCCAAAACAGATTTAGAACTATGAAAATAAAGGACAATTAAGCATTTTCCCTAGAGATTAAGCACTAAACAAATAAGCTATGCTAATTAGCTAAAATAACTAAATAGGGACAGATTATATGAAAACTTAAGCTAAACTAATCTAAGCCATAAACTAAACTTATTAAGCAACAATAAGGCAGAATAAGCACAGATAAGCAACATAAATAAGCAGATAAGCAGAAATAAGCAAAACAGACATTTAAGCTTAAGAAAAGAAAAGGAAGAGTGTACCTTAATCCTTTGCTCTAAACAAGGATTGAAATGCTCTAAGAGCTAATCAACTAGCTCCAGCTTATCAGAGATAAGCTGGTAAGAAAGCCATAAGCCCATCCATGTTTGGCTTATCATCCACAAATTAAGCAATCCATTAAGCATAGGTATTTAAGTACTTTCTATGAAGCTGAATTAACTAAGCTTTATAAAACTGATTAAGTGCTAGTAAAAGAGCTTATGTAACTTCTGATTTCATTGATTAAGCTAAATGACATATAAGCAAAAACAGACTTTATAAAAACAGGATTTAAGAAAACTTGAATATTATTAAAACTTGAAAGATTACATTGCTTTAAAAGGAAATTACACTGATATTTAAAGACAAATAAGCTGGAAAATAAGCTAAAAGTAAAATTACACTACTCCTAAAACTAAATTACACTAGATTCCTCCCAAGCTTGATTTCTAGCCCTATTTATATAAAACAAATGAAGAGGAGCTTCTTGATCTTGTGTTTGTTGTGTGAGAGGGTCGAGGTCTTCAATCTCAGCCATCAAATAATCTTGGTCACCAAGTCTAGCAATCACAGCCATTGATATTGTCCCATGTCCCATAGCCAATGAAAAATCATAGGATTGCCAAGATGGAATTGGCACCTTGTGGAGTGGGGTTGAGTTCAGAGTGATGGGTTTTTGGGGAAGAGGGATAAATAGTGACAGGGGGAAATTTGGAGGGTAATGGTTAAGGGTATTGGGTGTTTAAGTTGTAACGGGTGTTAGGGGTTTGTTAGGTTTAGGATTAATGGTGTAATTGTTTAAGGACTAATGGTGTAATAACCAGGGACTAACGGTGTAAAGCCATAAGGACTAACGATGAAATGGTATAAGGACTAGCAGTGTTAGTCCTCAAGGACTAACGATGCAAACCCTTAAGGACTAATGGTGTAATGGATTGGCTAATGGGCTTTAGATCTTGGACCGGGTTATAATGATTAGGATTTGGGCTTTTAATTATATAAAAGGCTTAATGGGCTGACTTGGCCCATTATCTTGGGTACGGGTTGGCCCATTTAAGATGCACACGTCTTTGGCTTTGACTTTGACTTTGATTGTTTGACTTTTTGACTCTGACTTTGACTTTTCACGCTTTTTTCATTCTCGTGCTCGGTTTTGGCGGTTTTGGCTTCGTTTTTATCCTTTAGAGAATATCCATTACCTGCACAGTATACAAAGCAAAACACACATATATTTGGCATTTTATGTTCGTTTTTGGTCATTTAGGCTCGTTTTTATAGGTAAAAGGTATGTGTAATTAAGCACATACCATACGGCTTCTTTGACATTTTTAGGTTCTATGGATGACACGAAGCAAAAGAAGTTACTTTGGTTTTGAACTTGAGACCTTAAGGTCCTTTTGTTTAGATTACCTATGACCGAATCTATGTGATGGTCTTTGGTTTCCTTGATGTTAACAATTTCCTTGATTAATGGTTCATTTTCCTTGATTTCCAAGTCTTTTTCTTGGTTTTCTATGATTTCATTTTCAAGTATATCATCATCTACTAAAGGTGATGACTTATGAGGTAGACTTTCGTCAAATCTCACATTTAGAGATTCTTTGACCCTCATGGTTTCTTTGTTAAGAATTACACATGCTTTACTATTAGGTGAGTAACCAAGAAATATACCTTCGGTAGACTTGGGGTCAAATTTTGTAAGATAATCCTTGGTATTAAGAATGAAACATTTGCTACCGAAAACCTTAAAATATTCTAAGGAGGGCTTTTTACCTTTGAAAAGCTCATAAGGAGTTTTTCCTAGGAAAGGTCTAATTAAGATTCTATTCAAGATATATGTGGAGGTGTCGACGGCATTACACCAAAACTTTTAAGGGATTGATTGTTCATTAAGCATGGTTCTACTCATTTCTTGTAAAGTACAGTTTTTATGTTCAACTACCCCATTTGATTGTAGAGTACGAGGAGCCAAAAAAATCTTGTCCAAGTGTATCTTGAGTAGTCATCGACAATGACCAAAGTGTAGAAGTTACCTCCGTAACTTTGGATAAACGATGGACCAAACAAGTCCATATGAAGGAGTTCTAGACACTTAGTTGTCGAAACCATGTTTTTAGCCTTATGGCTTGTATGTGCTTGCTTTCCAATGTTGCAAGCGTCACAAAAATGACTTTCAAATTATAGTTTAGGTAAGTTCCTAACAAGCTCTTTAGATGATAGCGATTGGATAAGTCGCATATTGACGTGGCCCAATCTTCGATGCCATAAGCTCGAAGTATCATCTATCGATGTTAGACAAAGACAATCTTTGGGAGAGTTTCCTATTTTCATTATATAAAGACCATTTTTCCTAATCCCTCTTCCTATGGTGATGTCGTCTTTAAGTATTTCACTACCGGTCTCACTAAATAGTACTTTGCATTTATTATTACATATTTGTCCTATACTAAGTAAGTTAAAGCTAAGATTTTCTACATGGCTAACATCATGAATAGTAAGAGAGTTATGAGTGATTGTACCTTTTAACCTTTGGTGAGTTACCCAATTATCATAATGTCGATAAGTTCCCATTTTTCCTAATCCCTCTTCCTATGGTAATGTCGTCTTTAAGTCTTTCATACCGGTTTTGCTAAATAGTAACATTTGCACTTTTTATCACATATTTGTCCTATACTAAGATAAGGTTAAAGCTAAGGTTTTCTAGAAAATTCTACATGGCTAACATCATGAATAGTAAAAGTGTTATTTTATAATTATTTAACTATAATTGTCAGCAGTAGTTTATACGATTTATTTGATGTGATTGTGAAAGATTTATATAGATTATTATATTTGAGAGTGATTGTACATTTCTCTAAATGTTTTTGCTTTTAGTGTTACGTTCAAAAAACACATATTACCTTTATCTAATAGACTTGCGTAAATGAGAAAAGATCTTGTTGCCTGTCAAGCCTTGAGCACCCACTATCTTTGAGTCAATTCGCGTACCGGTCCAGTTTTGACATTTTAGTGAACCATAAAAACACAAAACAACTCAAGCTTTGGTGCCCTAATATCTCATGGTCCATTACGTGTTAAACATGCGTATTGTGTTCGGTTCATGTATTGATATGGAGGACAAGTTATCCATGGGCCAAAGTTTAAGTGGTCTGAATTTGATAGCCTTGATGTGCTGAATAATCCCAACCAACTTGATGATAATCTCTTTTTGGATATAGTGTGTTAGTTCTTTTATGTGGCATTTTAGGATGTGTTTGGATTTTACTTTTTGCAAGTCCTTGACCAATTTTAAGGATAGGTGCTTGTTTTACATTCTTTACAAAAGTATTTGACAATGGTTTTCTAGTTATTTGAATGAAGTTGTTTTTCTTTACTATGTTGGGCTCCAAAGTTTCAGTATTTTCTGCAGAGAGCCGGTTTTGTTCGACTGAACTAACCGGTTCTCTTGCAGAGGGAACCAGCGAAGCCGGTTCTACAGTAGGCATTTTGTCGTCCTTAGGGATTAACTTTTTGGTTTTAACAATGCTAGTAGAAGCTATATCTTCTGTGTATCCTATTCCATGTTTATCTTTTGGTGGTTTTTGCATTTCAAGCATTTCTTGCAAAGAGGAACTACTACTTTTAAAACTAGCTAGTTTTAAAGTTAGTGAGCTAATTGTAGATTAAAAATTGACACATGATTCACATTCAAGACTAATTTCTTTGTTTCTCTCTAGTTATTCTATTTTTGTTTTAAGTTCACAAGCCTTATTTTTTAGTACTTTATTTTTTGCCTTTAGTTGTTTGTTTTTATTGATAATCCTAAGACTAATTTTTCATAGTTTATCATACTCATTTTGCCATGATTCATTATCTAGAGATGAGCTACTATAGTAAGGGGTGTCGAATAATACCTCATTATGTCAAGTGCCATAAGACAAATTTCTTCCATCTTTGAATCATCTTCGCTATCGCTCCAACACCCAAGAACGAATGCCTTTTGATCATTGTAGAAGTGTTTGGGACAATCACTTATGAAGTGATTTGGATTTACGCACTTGAAGCACATACGATCATCTTTTTCCTTTCTTTGATTTTGCGTAAGTTCTTTTTGTCGTCATGAGGTTGACGAACAAACTTTCCTTTTCTTCTAAAGAACTTTTTGAAATCTCTTACCACCATGGCATTCTTCATCTTCACTATCCGAAGAGGATGCTTCTTCTTCACTTAGAACTTTTCTTGCTTTGAGAGTAAGTGATTTGTACTTTTCTTTCTTGCTCTTAGAGATCTTCGAGTCTTTTTCAAGTACTACCTCATAAACTTTTAGATTGCCGATAAGGTCATCTAAAGGTAGTGTTGAAAAGTCATTGGACTTAGATTCTTGTATTGTCGTCACCTGCGGACGCCATTTAGTAGGGAAAGCCCTTAAGAATTTCCTAACATGATTACGACTTAAAAAAGATTCATTAAGTGCTTTTAGTGATGTAATAATAG